>JAIPRL010001802.1:0-53290 GCA_025469235.1 Pemphigus obesinymphae | reverse complement strand
TTGAAAAGTCTACCAACAAAGAAAATAAGATTACCATCACCAATGACAAAGGACGTTTGAGCAAAGAAGACATTGAACGTATGGTGAATGATGCTGAAAAATACAAAGCAGAAGACGAAACACAAAAGAACATTATCGCTGCCAAAAATGGTTTGGAATCTTATTGCTTCAACATGAAGAGCACAATGGAAGATGAGAAAATCAAGGACAAAATCCCAGAAGCTGATAAGAACACAGTTTTGGAAAAGGTCAATGAAACCATCAAATGGTTGGATGCGAACCAACTGGCTGAAAAGGAAGAATATGAACACAAGCAAAAAGAGTTGGAAGGTGTTTGTAACCCAATTATCACAAAGTTATATGCTGGTGCTGGTGGTGGTATGCCAGGTGGTCCCGGTGGTATGCCTGGATTCCCAGGAGCTGCTGGTGCTGGTGGTGCAGCCCCAGGTGCTGGTTCAGGAGCAGGTCCAACAATTGAAGAAGTTGATTAAGCTAATGGTGTGATTCATCACATTCCTCAACAAGATGTGATTTTTACATCGATAGTAAATTTTGTGTTTTTTTTTTACTGTTCCATTTATTTTCCAATATCAATTTGAATAAAAACACCAATAATAATTGTTGTGCAATTTTTATTACTACCTTTTTACCTATTTGCGAATATGGATAAATATTTTACCAAAATGATAAATTTGAATTATTTTTGTTTCCAAATCTAAAACTTGAGTACTGAAATACTTTTTTGAAATGGAAATTATATAAAGTTTAAAAATGTAACATTTAAAATTTTTTTGTTTTATTATTAAATGTGAGTGTTTCAGTCTTTCTTTTTTATGGAAGATGTGGAAAACATTTCTGGGCATGATATTTTAAATACTTACAAACTGTAGGCTCTATATTTTGTACAAAAATTTTATAAAGTAGGTTTGCTTACACGTTCTTTGAAGATTAAAATTAGCACTGTTTAAACTTTTACATCAATATATTCTCTAGTGAAAATAATATTTATATTATATTAATAGTCTGCACCTGCAGTGAATTAAATAAATCTTTAATAAATGTAAGTAATTTGTTTTAAACCGAAAGCAATACATTTTAAGCTTTTGTGGATTGGTCAACACTAATGTAATGCTAAAATTATGAACATTGTACTCCAAGTTAGTAAATTATTTGAAGTAGGTATTCAAATAATTTTTTTCGTTTTGATGTTTAAGTAGTATTTAAATGCAAAAGTATTCTATTATATTTTTATTATGACTAAGCTGTTACATTATTTTGTTATAAATTGAAATCTCTCTTCTCACCGGCAATAGCATTATGATTAAAATGATGATTTATAATCTTGTAAAATCAGATATAAGATACGACAAACCTTAGTTTAAAATCTCCGATTACGATATATGCTAAACATAATAAAACTCCTATTTATAGAAAACAAAACACTATTATGTATACGGCTTTCAGTAAGTAGCTATGAGATTAATTGTATAATATCTAAATTAGTGTAACTTTTATTGATTACCAATTGTAGATAACATACCTACCTACCTATGTTTTAAGCATATATAATAATTTTGTTATAAATAAAATAGGTTTTATTTAAAAATTATTTCAAATACTTTTTTATCGCATTTCAGTATAGACTTACTTTTTTCCTTACCTACTCAAATATTTTTTAAGTGTATTCTATATAACTTGAGTATACCTAGCTATAAGAACAGATAAGACTTGCCACTATTTACACACAGTGATCTAAGGCATGCATAGGTAGTATTTAAATCTGTCCATCATCTGAATAAATTTTTCTACAATATGATTTAGGGTATCTAGGTATAACCACAGATAAAATTTTATTTTTTTCATTTAATCAATGTTTTATTTTATATTATTTTAATAATATAAACTGGACAAGCCCAAAAATAACAAGATAATGTACAAATATAACAGTAATGTCATGCAAATATTGTGAGTAGGTGATAAAGATAATAACATATATATAATTCTTTTTTCATTATTATATTTACAAAGAAAAGGAAGTGTCGTCTGCTGTTCACATAAGAAGGACGATAGATGAGTTTTCAAGGAAATTAGAAGAAGAGTGAGGAATATGGAAAGGGATAGAACTAGTGGTGCGGGACGGGACCCTGAAATTTATTAGGGATAAGAGTAAAGGAGAATCAATTTTGGCGGAAAGAAGATTGGACAGAAAGAATAGATTAGACGCATGCCGACAGTTGGCTAACGATGAAGTATTAAAAGCATGTAGAACAGGTGTGTAATCGTGAGGAGGATGAGGGATTTTGAGTCTATGAGCTACATAAGAAAGGAATTTTCTCAACTGCAGCACAGGCATAAGTGGTGGAGGGGTCCCAAAGAATACTGCCGTATTCAAGTACGTAAGTAAGTAGTAATGTTATAAATATGTATAATGTTATTATATTATAAAAAGTTTTACATCCTATTTTTCCAAACTTTATATGTTAGAGAGTCGAAGATGGTTCTTGAACAAGCCAAAGATAGATAAAATGGGCGATTATGGCCGACTTGCACCAGAAACCTGATGAGCCTGTGGTATAATAATTAATAAAACAAATTAATATAGTATATAATGCTACATCGATGATTTTTTGTAGGTATCTAGTAAAAACATAAGTACCAATGAAAAAAAAACACTAATAGGTAGTTATCTATAGGTACGTACTTAAAATTGTTTGGTTTAATGATAAAACATTTATATATTTATATTATCTAATAAATTAAGGGCAACATTTTGAGATAGCCTAATTGGTAATTATTTATTCAAATATTATGGTATAAAAAAAGTGAAAAAATTCTACTAATTCTCACAATATACCTACCTACCTTCTCTTGTTATTCTTTTCATATTATTAAGTAGATATAGCAGCTCTAGTAGTACCTACTGCCTACCTACTTAAATAACTGAATTTAAAGGAAAAAATTAATGAATACATTAAATATTAAGAACAAGAATTGCTAAAAAACCTGTTTATTAAGTACATTAAATTAAATAAACATCAAAATATAAATAAATTATAATATTATAGTCAATAGTTTTTATCCAATAATATAAAAAAATATATATTATAGTACCATATATATATATATATATTTTTTTTTTTTATTGTAGCAAAATTTTAATTGAAAAAAATTACCTACATGAAAATTGACTGAGAAAGTGAGAAATACCTAACTGAAAAGAAATTATTAGGAATATCGATTGTTATTTTATTATAGATAAATAAATAGGTACCTACCTATCTACCTAGGTACAATTTTAGTGTTTTAAATTGCATATTTAATATTTATTTATGTAGGTAGGTATACAATTTTGAATTATTATATCAAAATAAAATTGTTCTCAATACTTGCAAGTATGTACTATAGGTATACTTGCATACTGCATGCAGTGCTCAAATCGGTATGGGGTCGTGGGGGACCGAGTACCCCAACTAATTTTTCAGATATCTTAGCGTACCTACCTGTACTTATACTATTTTTCTAAGTGATACACATCTTTCTTTATTTTTATTATCAAAATGCATGAGATTAAGTTTAAGAAAAAATGTTTACAGTCACTGCAGATTACCTACAGTAGGTATTTATCATAACAATAATGCACTCATAACCATGGTTCTATCATAGGTATTTAATAAGTACTTTATTTATTATAGATTTTAGATTTTGAGTGGAGCGAAAAATCTATTGGTTTTACAATGATGTGTGTTTTATTTATTTTTGTACGTATAGATATACATTTTTTCGCGCAAAATGATGCATTTTAGAGGTAAGGATGAGGTTTTTTCATGGACAATTCATACTACCTAGTTGGCAATACTGGGCAAGTTAATCGTTTTTTTTAAACTTAGTTAAGTTAATTGAAAAAAATTGTAAACGTGTAACGTTATTATTAGTTATATTTTTTCTCAACGATTAAGTTAAGTTAAAAAAATAACTTATTAGGTAAGTAACTTAAGTCTTAATTTGAGTTTTTTTTTTTTTTTTGTGCGAGTCAATATAACATTTGATATGTAAGTACCTTTGATAAGTCCCCACACAGCACAAATTATCCATTGGAAATACAAAATAATCATTCAATGGTATATCTACAAAAGAATCTTTATGGATGTCTATTGGATATAACAAATAACTATATAATTTCAATACAGGTTATACTAAAAACTTGACCATTTACACAAAATATTTAGGTAGGTATAGATACCTACAGCTATAGCACTAGGTACCTATATATGGAGATAAAAATGTTTAAAACTTTTTTACTGCTTTCCAGTAATTTTTATGAAATTTTGAACTTTGATTTGTTTTGTTGTATGCTTCACTGGTGTATTTACGGGAAAGTGGAATTCAGTGGCGCAACTATAGTTTTAAAATCTCGGGGGACTTTACCTATATTGTCTAAAAAAACGTAAATATTAAGCATAAAAATATATGGTCAATATCAATCATATTTGGGGGGGGTTATGGATAATTTGGGGGAAGCTAAGCCCCCAAAGCCCTCCCTAGTTGCGCTTATGATGAGTTATGATGAGTTCAAGGGTAGGTATTGGACACCCCCCCAGAACAAAAAAAATATTGATTTAAAAAATTAAAATAGGTAGGTAAAAATACATAGGTACCTATAATTAATTTTTGTAAATGGGATTTTTTTTTTAATAATAACTGGAAATAAATAAGCTTGATGACTTAAAAAGTCATAATGTCCTAAAAATTAATATAAAGATTACATTTTATAGATTCTGAGCGGTGCAAACTATTTTTTCGTTTCACGATGATACGTTATTCGTTATTTGAGTAATTTATCGACCAGAAGACTCGAAGTCATGATCTAATTTTTTCATGCCTTGGCACCCATATCTTAGCACAAAATGCTATCAGCGTGGTACTTTGAAGAGATAATTTGTCGATTTTTGAAAAACACATCAGAAAAAACTATCGAAAAATACAGATTAAAATAATGGTCGTTTCCTCAAAAATTCGAAAATATTGGTTCTAAACATATGAACATTTCACAGTTTGTATTTTACTCAAGGTTTTTATTTAAAAAGTATTTTAATAATATATAATATTAAAAAAAAAAAGATTATAAACAACAGTTAGTTATAATAAAAAACAAAAATGTAATACAATAAAATATGAAAATTAATAAACATAATACTTAGTCATATAATATACCTACTACTAATAATAATTATTAAACGATTATTATAGTCATATTACTATAGTGGCGTATTTACGGAAGGTGATCTGAGCGATATAACACCCCCAGAGCCTTTAAAAAAAAAAAAAAAAACAATTAAATTTTTTTTAAAAAAACAACTAAAATAACCGTATTTGTAATCAGTTTGTTATCAGTATTTTTTATGATTGTAAATGTAAATAAGCGTTCAGCTATATCCCAGACAGCAAAATATACTATAATATATACCTACACCTATATCTATACAGGCTATATTTTATTTAGTCGGTTAAATAAATAAAAAAGGCTCTTCGTAAATAAAAAAAAAAATTTTAATATATTTATATTTATTTATTTAAGTTCCTACCTACATATAAGACTGTTAATTAAAAATAATTTAGTTACGTTTAAATAACAATAGTTTACGTGAAACAAAATTTATATAATATATTTACTTAGATATATTATATCTAAGTTAAAAAATATTGCCTACACTATTTATTTTTTAAAATGTCATTTTTCAATTATTTAAGTCAAAATAATTATTAAAATGTATTTTCAAAATATTTTTCAAGACTATCTTAGTATTCCTATTTCCTAAGTACGTTATGTAGAAATGTGAGATAGGTGAAATTGCTTCGATTAAAAATGTAAATAGTGTTTCTATAATTGATTAAATGGTAAATCAATAGGTAGGTACTTCTAAATTATAATTGTTTTAGTAAGATTCTATAGGTACCTACTTGATGTATTTAATTTATGAACATTTTATTGATGCTGTTTTAAATATTTCAATGAATTATAAATAATTTTTTCAATTGTAGGTATGCAATTAAAATATAATATGTTTATACAACGTTAATCATAAAACGTTCCTACAACGTTATTCCTGAAATATTTCTATATCGTTTTTATCAGATTATAAATAAATGTATAAAAATTAAAAAATTGAGAAAATAAATTTTTAAAAGTAAATTTAATGAAATATAAAATTATTGTAATTACTAATGTAGGTAGTTATTATATTATTTAAACCAGGGCCGTCCCTGCGGCGGGTGGGCGTGGGGTTGTCTCTCACCCCTCCTCCACCTTGAAAAGCAGTCGGCAAAATTAAGTTCAGTTGGTAAATTTTAGATCAGTCGGCAAATAGTCGAAAAATTCGATGTCCTTATTTTTTTTTTTTTTGCTTATTCACTCACGTTTATGAAGTATTTTGAAATTTTAAGTTGACAAACTATATAAATTATGAGGATTGTAGTCGGAAAAATGAGAAAAAAGTTGATTATCTTTTTTTTTTTGCTTATTTTATTTTATGTTTTGAAGAGAAGTATTTTATAATTTTTCTTAACATTTTTACCCCCTCCCCCCAAAAGAAATCTTTTTTTGGGACGGCCCTGGTTTAAACACTCGTAATTATTACTTAGTTACGATAAGTTAAAGTTTTATTAATACATTTGATTTTACAAAATTATTTTATCAGATTATTTCTCAAATGTCCATTCAACATTGAACAGAATATAATATTATATATTTTGTTTCCTGAACTTTGTGGACAATTTATAGTGCCCGGTTTCAATAAACATATTGAATCATACATCATACCTATATTAGTAGCCATATATATTAATATTTTTCTCTTTTAAGAGTAGGTACGATATTTTTTAAGGGGTTCAGTATAGGCAACTTTAAAGACATTTTTTGAACAAATTAAAATTTAACAATTAAAAATGTTAAAATTAATCTAAAAATAGTCCCATATCTGTATCACTTTTTATTGTTGTGTATAATAACGTTATTTGTTCAAAAATATGTTTGCGAAAAACATACGAAAAGGCAATTTAAAATTGTTTTAAAGGAAAGAAATATTCCTATCATACAATATAATATAAAGAATAATAAGTCTAACTATATTATCAGTGTTTTACGGTAGATACTTGATTATCTTAGATATACTTTGTATTGAAATTATTACACAATAATTATTTAATTTGTGATCCAACATTCCGACCAACAGTTAAGAAGGTACAGATTAAATTCTAAATTTACGGATTTATTTCACCATAAATTCTTAGTTACATAGTTTTCTTAGTTTCTCAATTACTTGTCGAAAATAATAAAAAAATTAAACTTGTGCTTTTAAAATTTGTTTAAAAATGTATTAATTGAGAATAACTATTAATATAAGAACATTATGATTTAATTGCTATTGGCTGGATTATGATTTATTTTTTTATTTTTTGAGAAATATGAGTTTAAATGCCCATTTTTTTTTTTGCATTTTAATTCCAATAAGATGGATAAGTGTACATAAGTGTACTATTTTGATTTTTTGAGATAATAGAAAATTAATTTGTATATACACAATATAATTGAACTGTAAATGAATAAAATTATCATAAAACCCCGAAGAGGTCGTCTCCAATATATAGTCATAACCACGGTCATAGAAGATAAGAAATTACCAGTTTTTCGAAGTCCAATCGAATAATTAAAAAATGTACAGTGACACATTCACGCTATATATGTCAGTGGCAGATCCAAGGGGGGATAAAGGTGGCATTTGCCCCCCCCCCCAACCCAATTTTTATATTGTATTTTACTATACTTTATATGATTTATTATGTAATATAACATGGAATAATCTTAACATGTTATACAATTTCAGACTTTTGCCCCCCCCCCCCAAATCTAGCTCTGGATCGGCCACTAAATTATGTGTATATGATATATTTTATACTATATTCTATTCTAATCTGTATCGAAGGAAATAAAAAATTAAAAAAATATTATGCCATAATTAGTCCACCCTTTATTACTAGGTACACCATTATCATTATAATATAAGACATTATTTCACTCATTATTTATACAGACATATCTTCTTCTCCTTCGCCTTCTCTCCCAACTATTTGGAGTCGGCCAAATTATTTATACAGACATATAAAATACTAAATCATAGGTATATACTATGTGGATATAATTTTAAATGCATTAAATCCCATTACTTTGGAATTACTTTTACGTTGTACTCTATTTCGTATTTCATTTGTTATATATACCTAAGTTACAACTTACAATTTATTATATAATACTTCAATATTTACGTAATTTAGATGTGCTAAGTCGGTTTAACATTTAATAACATTGATATTTTTAGATGTCTACATTTACCTAATCTTCTAGTTGTAGTATAAAAGTGTATCTATACTACTCCGATAGATTTAGAAAATCTGAACTGTTTAAATTATGCGAAAAATCGGGTCTATCCGAGCAAGTAATTTATGAACCGAAATACTACCTACCTATATAATACTATATAAAAGTACTATATACTAGCCCCTATTTTAGTGTGCACTACGACACAAAGTGTGCAATACGAAAATGCAATGTGCAGTACAAATTAAAGAGTAGATAATGTTAAGTACATTATTTCATTACATTTTTTTGTGTATACATAAGTAGGTATGTTTAAGTAAGAATAACAATTATTATTGTTCCTCAAAAATTCAAATATAGGTAGTAATATTTCTTAATATTATAAGTATAGTAATGAAAATAACGGTGATGTAATAGGGGTGGAGGCAAAGCCCATAAAATAAATAATGCGTAATATATTTGAAGGTCTATTTTATTTTTATTTTTTTAATATTACATTAATACACCCAACAACTAAATATTGTACCGGTATTTTTGGGAAAAATTATAATAACACATTATAATGGCATTTTTTGTGAATAGCGAATTTATCGATTCCGGGGGGGGGGGGGAAATTTATGCTCGAATCCCCCGGGTGTTGAAAATCCTGGTTCCTCCAGCTCTGTGAGACAGTATCTATACAAATTGTTTTCTAAAATATAGGGGCTGCAACCAGTGGCGGCTCGCAAGTAAATTCATTGGGGAGACTGAAAATTTAATATAAAAATGACGAAAAAAAAACATTTTTTTTATATTAATAATTGTAATAGCTTTTTAATTATAAGGTAAGATAATTTATATTTTTTTATATACTAAATCAATTCTTCTTTCTTTTTTCCCCGCAAAATCATCAATAATACTTTCCACAAATTTCGGGTCCTTATTGTCATAACGCCCATTTATATTTTTTCGATCGCCAAAGATGATAAATTTGTAAGTCGCTCGTTTTACATTGTACCTATATATAAATAAATAATAAATAATAATAATAATATTATATTATACGCGATACTCTGTATACCTATACTATTACCACCTAATGGCCTAATATACGGACGCGTACTACCACGCTGCTTATTTTCGTGTTATAAAAAAAATACGCGATGACCGCGACAGGAACGGCAGAAATTTTGTAAGAGTCTAGTCTCAATACACCGTATAACGTCAACACAATTTACCCACGTTCTCCGCCACGTAATGCATACGAAATGTGTATGCACAAGGTGTCTCTTGAACGGCAGACTCCGAACAACGCAACCATCGTCGTTATCGATATTTTTCGCCCGTCTTCTTACTATTTATCGAAAAATACAATATACGATATTTTATATTTAACCGTTTTATTGTGTTAGGTACTGTTTTTTTTTTTTTGTGTGAGGAGTCGCAGTCTCAAATAAGACTCCCCCGACGAGCCGCCACTGCAGGCTGCAGCTATATAATATATACTACCTATATACTATTATATTATGTAAACGGGAATGGACTAATTTTATTATACGACCAGATGCGAGTTTATGCATATATATATATTTTATTAATTTTTTTTTTGTGATCAACCCTAAGGTTGGTTTTGCAGTTTTCCGAAATTTCTCCATATTCATCTCTATTGTCAGCTAATCTTTACAGTTCCTTATAGTTTGTTATAGACCAGCTGCATCGGAAATCGTCCTTTTATCAGTAAGAGATGTTCTTGGTCGTCCTCATCGGTCTCTTTTGCCATTTATCTAATAAATCTAATAATGATATTTTAATTTCACTCGAATATTATATATCGATTGTCTAGTTGAATTTGCGGAGCCCACAAGGTCTATTGTGATTGTAATGAATGTATCCTAGCAACAGTGTATTTTTTGTTCGTATCGGTGCAGGTGGTTGGTTCCGCAGTAGATATGATGTTTATGGTTGGCTATTTGTATATTATGTTGTATGCGTATACTTATGGCATATATTATATAGCGTCTTAACACTGCCAGTCACTGGTCGTGGGCAAACCTAAATCCTAATAATATTTTGCGCGCGAATAACACGCTGCCGGACAATACAGGACATATTATATATATTTTAAGAAAACATTGTTTACATTGTCAAACTGTTAAGTGAATAGTGCGTAATGTACACGAGCAGATAGTATCTAATATATATATATAATATATAATATACGTATTATAGACGTTGACATTTTGCGTTCATGAAGAAATGATAATAAACCAACATGAACAGATACATGACTTTGGATCAGCTCGGAGACGGCACGTACGGATCCGTAGTGTTGGGACAAAACATAGATACAGGAGAAAAAGTGGCTATTAAAAGGTAAATAAAACATCATTTTTAGGTGTGCACATATAGATGATACTGTAATATAATAATATATAAAGGTTATATTTTTTTTTATTAAACATTACGCAATTTTTAATCAAATTTCCTAATTTATTCCGATTGTACACGCAATAATCAATAATATTTTGTCGTACAAATGATTAGGTTTTTCACTATATACGCATATACTATATCCTATATACTATATTTAAATATAACCTATATTTAAGGCGTATAAATAAAAAAATATAGGTGTCTATACATATAATATTATCATATATTTAGGTAGGTATATTCACTTTTTGCGTTTTGTTTGCATTTATAATATTAGATATAAATTAATTTATTGGATTTTTTTCAAATTGGTATAATTATTATTATATAAAAATGATTTTTAAAACACGAATGTTCGGGTTATTATATATTTTAAGTAATCAAAGAATGTAGTATAAAATTAAATACTTCTCACGTAAATGAATTATAAAAATTCAAAAAATTGTAATTATTGAAAACGAGGGCAGATTTTATATATTTTTAAATAAAATGTAATTACGCAATAATGAAAAATGGAACTGACATAGAGCAACATATAAAATAGGTAAAAGTAGGTACCTACTTTAAAAAAAAAAAACATTTTTAAATCATTGAATTTTCATTTATCTTAAAACATTATTAAAATTTCACATACAGAACCCTATAAATATCGATCGTATATTCTTTGGTATGACGAGGATATCAGCGAGCACATTTTTAAGGAGTTCTATATATATATATATAAATATAGAGTACAGACAATTCAAAAAATCTAAAATAAAATAATACTGAAAAACTTTAAATTATGTTTTAAAAATAATTGATAAGCGCAGTCATGTATTTGGTATAATTTTAAATTCTGAGCGTATAGCGGGGAACCTATTGTAGGTTTTTTTATTGTTGTATTTTTATTATTATTTATACAATTTTACAAAAATGAATATTTTCATTAATTTTGTATTTTAATTTTCGTCAACTTGAAAATATTATAGGAAGATAAAATAAAAACATTATGTAGCTCCTTACGTTTTTGATTTATGCATTTAAATCGTTTTTAATTTGTACAATATGTCAATAATCGATACTAAATGTTTAACATTATTGGCCAATAACAATACGTCCGTCAGCGGCCAGTCCTTAATTATTGAGCCTTGACCGATTGGTGACGAAATTGAGGTAACGCATCTATGTTATTTTGATGCGGTCATTTCGATATGAAAAACTGTAAAACCTCCAAAAATTTGACAAAAAATACATTTTCCCATTTTACGTCATAGTATATTAAATACATATAATACATAGGTTCCTAATATATTATATGTATATTAGAGTATATTTATATATATCTGCGTAGTACCTATACGTCCTATATATGTTTCAAAACATCTATATTTTAAAATAAATGTAATTGTTACAGAATGAAAAGAAAATATTATTCTTGGGATGAAGCCATGAGTTTGAGAGAAGTTAAGGTACTTATTTTACTTACTGAAAAATGTTATAGCCTATACTTTATGGCTATACATATTTTTGAGTTGTATTAGAAGTATATAATACGTGTATTTTAATTTGTTTTAGTCTTTGAAAAAATTGAATCATGCCAATTTAATAAAACTAAGAGAAGTCATAAGAGAAAACGATACTCTCTACTTTGTATTTGAATATATGAAAGAAAATCTATATCAATTAATGCGAAGTCAGAGCAAGTTTTTTCCTGAACAGTCAATTAGAAATATACTTTATCAGGTAAAATATATAGGAATTATTATTATTCTTAATTAATATTGTTATTGTTATCATATCAATGTATTTTAATTAATATTGAAGATGAATTAATTATATAATTCGTATATCTAATATATTATAATGGAAAAAATAAAAATAAAAAATAAAACCACAGTTACAGAACAATAATGAAATTACTGATCACACATATTGAATCATTTAATTGGATTTAGGTAGTGGCGTAATTTAATTGCCCCGGGCATTACGTTTTTGGGGACAGCAAATTTTAAAAAGGTTTTGAATAATATAACCCCATATTGTTACATTATTGGTGGAAAAAAATATAGTATTAAAGTTGGGTTGAAAATAGTTGATGGCCTTCTTTTTTCCTTATTTACATTTTCAAAAATGTATTTTGTATTTTGAGCGCATCAAAATTTTGTTGCGTACCTAGGGAAATGAAATTACAAATGCGTCACTGGATTTAGGTGTCTGAGTGAGTAAAAATAATTTATTTTCAATCACAAGTACTTATACTTATACTTAGTTTGATATTTTATTTTGATAATTCGACATGTGTTTATTTTATGTGGAGGAGAGGGAATTTAAAACAGTGTAAGGACTGTAAGGTGATCCCCCGTGAGAGTGTAACAATACAACATAAGTTAATGGTCATGTAGATTTGGTGTAGGAAAAATAGGGTGCACAGACGATGGTTACGTGGTGTAAATAACTGTTGAAAATGAAAAAGTATTTACAAAGAAGCTGAATGAGACTATAGTGTGGGACGTGGAGGGGAATATAAACAAAATGTGGGAAAAGGTATTTATGAGTGTTAAGAGGGAAACTAAAAAAGTCTTTGGTGAGAGGAGGAGTAGTATGCCAGAGGATAAGCTAACATATTGGTAGGCTGAAAAAGTAGAAGAGATAATTTATATCATCCTACATAGCATTAAAATATTTTATACATATTTTTAAAATGTTTCCAGGAAAATGATATTATTTTCAAAATATTTTTGAACACTGCTAAAATGTTTTGAAAATATTTTAACATATTGTAAGTAAATTTCTTTTAATATTTTCTAAACATTTTCCTTTAATATTTACAAAACATTTTTTTTTCAATTCAATCAAGAAAAATAAAAAATATAATTCAACAGATGAGGGAGAGTGTGGGAGAGGTCGTGGTATGACGTTGGATTGTCCCCCTCAAGGTACATGGTGGGAGATTATTGAAAATCCGTAAGAAATTGCTAACTTCGGAAATGGGAATCAAACTGCTTTTTGCTTACTATCGAGCTCGAATCGCCTACTCCTTAGACACAATATCATCTTCACGAATACTCCTATATTTTATATTTTTTGTAAATTTTGCAACAAATCTTAATTTTGGGGATTGGATTCAAACCTCCGACCATCACTTAGGTACAAGTACCTAAGCTACTGAAGCTATAGGCTTCAGTGATACAATTGTATTGCTTAAGCGTAATCGTAATTTCGGGTACATAAATACTCGAGTAATGGTATAATATGATTACAAGCACGACAAAGGAGGAGACGTTTTTTGAATCTCCGCAGCGAATTCAATAATAACCAGAATGGGCTCGAACCGGTGGCAAAATGTATTTTTTATACTAAGTTATATAACATACTAAAATTCATTTTTTTGGGTAGTCCAAAACGCAATTTTGGATTGCTCATAACTCTTGGGGATGTGAACAAAGCGCCTTGCGGTTTTGGCTACCCAGCTATTGGTTTGTATATGGTTGGTGAGAGTCTTGAGGAAGTGAATGGTAGAATAAAAGAGTGGAGAGAAACTCTCGAGGAGAAAGGATTAATAAAACTATAAGGTGTAAAACAGAATATATAAAGTGTGATTTTGGAGAAAGGAAACACAGAGCGAATATAGGAATATGCAAGTATTGCATTATGAGGTATTTTTTTGTTTTTTCGGTATTTCTTGATAGTTTTTTCTGTCGCGATTATCGAAAAATGACTTCTCAAAAGTACCAACCCAGATAAAAATTTTGCTATACTAAAAAATGTGGGTAAAGTTTTCGGATTAAAAAGTTGTTGCAGAAAAAATTATATATAATAATAATAATAAACATAATTGTGAAACAAATATATCCGTCAGTCGCTGCACTCAAAATCTAAAATTATATTGAGTGAAACCAGTTATAATTTTCTTTTAAAAGTTATTTAAACATTTTGTGATTGATAAAATTTCAGGCTTCTAATAATTTTCCTCGAATTTCCTGCAATGTATAGAAGCGCAGGGGTAGTTCTAAAGAAATGATGGGGGTTACCCCCACTTGGGAAATGTGACACTTAAATCGGTAAAATCGAGTGCAGTCAGAAAAAATTGAATATTTTCGCTCGTTAACTTTTTCGGGGAAAAATCGTTGTCACCAATTATTTGGTATATATGTACCTGTTATAGGCGCCTATATATTATTATAGAGTCCGGGAGAGACGCAGCAAAATGACTTCAACGCCCCCTATCGCTATTATTCCTTAGCGATGGACCTCTATATAATATGTATTAACGCGTGCGTGTAAATGTATTTTCGTAAAACTCGAAAAATCGTACCCGAGTGGTATTTTTTGAACGTGAAAATATTATAAATCGATTAAAATCAATGGCGGTGGTGGTGGTGGTGGGGGGGGGAATAATAATAAGCATATATCGTATACGTTGTAATTTTATATACTTATTTATAATTAAGATATTCCAAGGATTGGCGTTCATGCACAGGCACGGTTTCTTCCATCGGGACATGAAACCGGAAAACCTGTTGTGCTGCGGCCCCGAACTGGTCAAGATCGCCGATTTCGGATTGGCCAGGGAAACACGATCGCGTCCCCCGTACACCGATTACGTGTCCACGCGGTGGTATCGGGCGCCCGAAGTGTTGTTGCACTCGATAAATTACAACACGCCGATCGACTTGTGGGCCGTTGGCTGCATAACGGCCGAGCTGTACACGTTCCGACCGCTGTTTCCGGGCACCAGCGAGATCGACCAAATATTCAAGATATGCTCGGTGCTGGGAACGCCCGAAAAGGTACCTACCTATATATATATATATATATCCGACATTTTAGTATGACTATATATAGTATATATATACGCAGTGGCGTACGCCGTACGCAGGATTTTTCAACGGGGTGGGCTTGAAAATAAATAATTAGTAATCAGTATATATATAGACACAAGATTACGGGTGAAAGAATAAAGCAGGTGCTATTTGAGTGTTCTAATAAAATAGGTACTGTTAAAAATAAATATTATAATTTGTATATATATAATACAATATAGGCCAGGGGTACTGAAAATTCATATAAATATCATTATATTAATGATTGGTTTTCAATATATTTAAATCCATCTATCAGAAAAAAAGTTGAAAATACGTCACTGTATATATATATATAATATATAAAATTGATAATATGAAACATAAAAAAAGTAGAATTAAACTGACAATGGGAGGGGCTCCAGCCCCTTAGCCCCCCCTCTGCATACGCCACTGTATATACGTTACACGCGTTTAGTGTATAGGGCGACCGCACTGTATACGTCCCGTTTTTTTACAGGACATCGTCCCGTTTTTTTAAGGGCATCGTCCCGTTGTCCCAACACGTTTTTGGTGATGCACAAAGCAAGACCAAGACCAAGACCATGGCAGTCTTGATCTTGTTGACTCAATAGAAATCAGTCTTGGTCTTGGTCTTGGTCTTGTTGAATGAATCTTGGTTTTGGTCTTGGTCTTGGTAACTCAGTCTTGGTCTTGGTCTTGCAAAATTCTTGCAGTCTTGATTTTTTTTTTTTTTACCAAAGTTATAAATAAGAATAAATAATTTATTTATACGTACACAAGGGGGGATACAGGGAGCAATGGGGGTAATTCCCCCATCCGTTCACAAAAAATAATTAGGTAGATACCAGTGTAGTTGACTGTTTTCGATAACACCGAACTTTCAAGAAATAGTAGAATATTTGTTTACCCATATATTCGGTAAACGATAATAATTTCCAAAAATATTACAATAGGATATTGATGATTGCATTACGAGAAATCTGTATATTTGGTGTGGAATTATAAATAATGTATACTAAGAAAAAAATGTAATAAATAACGTATTTAATTCATTAATTTTTATTTTATTTAAAAGCAAGACTTGCAAGGGTCTTGCAGTCAAGTCTTGGTCTTGGTCTTGGTCTTGCATTATAAGTCTTGGTCTCGGTCTTGGTCTTGAATAAATTTTTATTTCAGTCTTGCTATGAAATAGTAAAATCTTGGTCTTAGTCTTGCTATCTCTAGTACAGTCTTGGTCTTGCAAAAATGCAAGACCAAGACCGAATTTGCCCATCACTAATTTATTTATTAAAAACTATTTGTTTCGTTCAGAACAGTAAATACTTTTATAAAATAAACAATTAATTTAATACCTACATACATTTTACCACCCCTTTTAATTAATACCTACTCTAAATTAATTTATAACCTTTAAAAATCAAAAACTTAATATAATAAATAATCAACTAAATTATGTTAACAAGTTTCTATTTCAGCGCTTACAAGACGCTTACAGTTTTTTTCTTTCTGTTTTTATACGGTATGCATAGACCACATAAGAGTTCTTACACTAGTGAAAACATTTTAAATGAGCGGGTCACTTGATTATAAGTCCAGTAAAAAAAAAAAAAATTTACTGGGTAAAAGTAAACGATAAAATGTACATTTACCCGGTAAATTTACCGAACTCGGATATTTAATTTCTAGTATTAAGATGTAAAAAAACAAAAGTATCTGGTATCTTTTCGATAAAGAAACAATGTATCTTGTATTTACAGGTAAAACATAATATAATATATAATGATTTTTTTTCCGTATACGAATACTTCATTTTTAATCTGTAAACCTTTTATTTTTTTTCATATGTATACCCAGGGGATAGGGATGCAGGACATGATATATCCAATATAGTATCTAAATATAAGATACACAAGGTAATATTTTATATATATATATATATATACAGTTAATTTGTATCTAATATAATTGAGTTGTGTTTTGTTACGGATAACTGTCAGTTTGTTTACTTCGGATAAATATGAAAATCACAAGAGCGTTCAACTGTAATATTATACAAAATATATGCATAGTTATATGCCAAATATCAATTAGGTATATAAAAGAATGTTCGTGTGTATTGTATATATCGAATATTATTTGAGTACGGTAAATAAACTCTTGCCGTTTTCCACATGCAGTTTTTGCTTCCTGGCCTGGTCGAAAAAATCATATCCATAACGGAGTAAATTCCACGCAGAAATGTACGATGAACAATACGACGATTTTATGTACACAGCGTTTTTCTACGAGTTAATAATCTCGTTTTTTTTTTTTTAATGCTGTTGCGAACGCTTCGGGTTTTTTTATTTTTTAATAATAATGTTTATTATTATTTATATTTAAAGTACGTGTGAAACGGTACAGCGCGGTTGCCGTCGTGGCTGTCGGCGGTGTTAGCGCGGCGAGTAAATAAAAATATACAACGTCACATCCAACAACGTCATTATGAAGTATTCTGCATAATATTTGCATGGAAATCGTATAAAATGTCCAGGCCATAATAATATGTATGCATATTATTATATATGTGTGTGTGTAATATTATATCGGTAATAATATCATATTTACGAGATTTCCGCCGTTGTTAAATAGCCACTCTAAAATCCTGGGGGACGGGTACGGCGACGGATTACTCTATATATTATTTTACAATATCATGTTATTATACTGTACGACACCATCTAGCACGGAATGGGATAGAATAATAGGTTGATGTTTATTTTTTCAGTTTTTTTTTTTTAACAAATAATGCTTATAACATGTTTACGGCGATTATACGATCGCAGCGGGTCACAGAGCCAACGTTCGTGGGCTTATATAGTTATGAAAAGTTTCGAAATTGCATTTTTTTTTTATATAAAATGTACTTTTAGATTTTGAGCGACGCGAGGATGTGTTTGGTTTTTGTGTACTTTATGATTGTATGCTCGTACCTCCTCAAATTTCTAGTAGAACGAGTACCGTAATCGCACATGCGTACCTAGCTATTTTCCGGTAATAAATCTTATCAAGTCGGTGTTATTTTAAACAAGTAATTTTTCCATTTTCCCAATATATGTATGGTTTAACAATTTTAATCGAACCAACCGATTATGGTTAGTAAATAATGATTCTATAAGTAAAAAAAAAAAATCTTGCATAGAGATTTGAAATTTTTAACAAACATTTCTATTTCTAAAAAATTTAATGTAATAAGTTTTTAATTTTCAGCTATTTATAGAAATTATAATTGTCATGGTATCTAAGTAATCGATTGGTTAGTTTTAGGATTTTATATTGGAATGCAATATCAGTCGTACATTTCTGTAACTATTTTAAAAAAAATCGTATAAAATAATTATAGGTCACAATTTTTTTCATAGCAATTTAAAGTTTTTGGGCAAATATTAGTTCGGTCTACACGTAATTGACTTTGAATAATATAATAGATATTATCATTTTATGACATCGTTGAAAGTGCTGTAGATACCCTTGTATGAAAACACTAGGACGATTATACAACTGTTTAGAAAGATATGCAATTGGTAAAGGTGTTATTCAATAGTATTATTATTATTATTATTATTTTAAGTGGATGAAGACGATAATGTCCAATACCACATTTATGAATTGCATTTACATTATTACGCTATTATTATATACATTTTATCTCGTGTGGATGAAAATGATAATGTTCAATACCACCTTGATAAATTGTCAGTTATATCATTATATTATTTACCTATGTAAAAAAAAAAAAAAACTGATTGAAATGAATGCATATGTGCATGCAATATATATTTAAGAGAATTTTAAAAGGACTTAAGAATCTATATATTATGGTGTTATAAATGTAACATTTAATTATAAAAAGTTCTAAAAGTGTAAATATTTACCTTTAATTCAAGCCTTTAATTAGTCTGTCACTAGCACAAACGTAGACACAATATAACTCCAAAACCATATAATTTTATGGTATTTACAGGAATGTAGGATATAGGTCATTGGTTTGATGTCGTAGGAAAATATTTTTACTTTAAATACTCGTATTTATGAACAACTGGCCCGTGTAATTAAATACAATTTGTTTCGGTCTTATTTTATTTCCCATTTGAATAACAATAATAATAAAAATAATAATAAATCATAACAAATATTAAGTTTGTATGAACAATCGTCTCCAAGTCGTGCGCTGGGTTCGGAGATTTATATAACGTGTACACCCCACATACTTACACATATACCGCGCATACCGTTCCGAGCAATAACTCTTTGGGGCGAGTGCGCTGCGCTGCGCCGGGACGGACGTAGTCGTATCGCCGAGGAAATTAAAAGAAGAAAATTATTAATAACGCCAACAAATCTACGTCGGAATTCCTCATCGCTCCGGCCGGACCCCCTTTGAACTACATCCGAAAAATTCTACTCCATACACACGTCATCACGTCCATCCCCTAAGGGATATTTTCCAAAATGTATCTATAGGTACTTACGCTTGCATCTCGTCGATAAAAGCACGCACGTTTTCCGAAATCTGAACTTATCGTTACAAGAACCGTTTGGATTATACGACCTAAAGCCCGACCGGTAATATAAGAGGGGTTTAACTAATAAGAAACTATCAAAATGTGACATCGAAATGAGAAATTACAATTAGATAAGTACAACATAAAACAGTCGGTTTTAGATATTTATTTATTATATTAACAGAAATACTATGAGTATCAATATAGGTACCTACCTACCTATAATATTATCAACACCTCCATTCCGATGATTTTTAGTGGAAATTGTTTTGAATTTAAAATTGACAATGTACATCATTTAGGAAAAAATACTTATTCTTTGTGCAATGGTCTTTACCATTATTAATATTAATAAAAAAAAAAGTTAATTAAAGTTTTTGTTCCTTAGTTATTGGGCTCAATATTTATTACATTTTAAAATTCTGTCTCTAAAATATTATTGTCTAGGAAATGTATGTATAATAAGTATTATATGTAACTGTAAAAACCGTATTGTGTATTCCTTATTGTGCACGATCTGCGTAAAAATTTTTCAATCATTGAATTAATAAATATCGGAATTGCATATGAATAAAAAGTTACACTGAAACTGGACTATATACTATAAACTATTTTTATAATGAATCGAAACAATTTTTATAAAAATACCTTTAAATTTCCATGACAGAACCTTTTAAATCTAAGTTTGTGACATTTTTATAATGCACAATTAAAAAAAATTATATATTTCATACTTTAGATGTCAAAGCTTCGTAGAATTGCATATGGGTTAACACAACACATATTATATAGGTCAGTATCGACACTCGTATATAATCGGACTTAATAAAAATCACAATAACTCCGTTTACAATTATTATGGCTATCAACTTATATATATATATATATAGAAACTATAATCTACAATACTAATAAAGAAAAATATATTGTAATATATAATGTGTTATTTTATTACGCACAGTGACTAGGTTTATGGTCCAATTGATAAGTGTCCCGTAAAATGTTTCGAAAATTATAAAATGGCAATTTTTATTCAAAATCTGATTACGACCGGTGCCCGTACTTACGTACTTATTCAACGACCAAATTGTACATAATAATAATAATAATAATAATAATAATAATAATAATAATAATAATAATAATAATAATATATACAATGATAGAAGCGTATATAATAAGGTATAACATTTCGTCGCCCTTTTAAATTACGCGTTGTGTAAATATTTTAACACTCACCAAAAACTATAACTCTTTGTTCACACATATACGTACGTATAAACAACCAGCTATATTATATACGTACTGTTTACAGTGAGTTTACTCATTTGATTTATAAACGGCTTTTTCTAAATGTTTATTTTGCGTTCACCAACACAGCTATTCTCGTTATAATCGTATGTGCGAAGGAAAAAAAAAAAAATGTAATAATAAATATAGCTCAACCACCTCGTAAAACACAATATTTTTATTACGTACATAACAATATTTAAATATTGTATTGTATTGAAATTTACAACATTCCGTTTTCTCATATTATATACGTTAGGTTTTATAATATAATAATGTACGGATTATATTTTGTTACGTGTCAAACCATCGATTATAAATTACTACATGCGTACATACATTATAATCAATGGTCATACATAGAAGAAGACGTAAACGAAAATACAATAATATTTAATTTGAATGCGATTCGCGTTTATACGCGCACAATATATGTAAGGATAACTGAAAATTCCCCAAAGACATATCTAAACCGGTTTTATGTTAATTAAAATGATTTTCAACGATTAATTGTGCGGGTAGCAAATTTAAAAATGGAATCGGTTTATAGAGAGACTTTAATGAAACGACACTTAGAGGTGTCTAGTGGCGTTTTCAGGATTTTTCAATGGAGGGTTATATAAAAAAATTAATTGAAAAATGAGCTACGCTCCCCCTCATTGTGATAGAATATACCTAGGTACATTGAATCATTAAATATTTAAATAATTTTCTAATATGTAATGTCAACTAAAAAATAATTATAATTTTTACAAAAATTAGCCGTAATTGTACTTCGAAACACTTCTAAAAACCAATATATGTATATACACTTCTATATATATATATATATATATATATTTTTTTTTTTGGGGAATGTAATGTTACATACTTGAGCTTGTATTACATTTCGAAGTCTTTAAACCAAAAACTGACAGTTATAATAATATTTGTTTATTAAAATATATATTTATTGGTAAATAAAAAAGTTCACTGCAATTTAAATTTAAATATTTATATAAAATAATATTGTGTGCATGAATAATAAAATGCTAAAAATATATATTATCTAAAAAAATTATAACTAATATTTATATAATATATAATATCCATGCATTAAACATTTATTTTATATTTCATCTATTCGTTATATTTGTTATTTTAATTTTATTAAATATAATTTATTTCAATTTTTGTTTATATTTTGATCAATACAAAAACAAAAAAAATACAATAAATAAATATATATTTTTAACAATGAGAAAAAAAATATCTAATCGAATTAAAAATGAAAACAACTAAATCATTTTTTTAAGTCTACAGTATAAAACTATTTTATTGTTTAATTTACAATACATTTTATTTAATAAACAGCAAAACCTTTCACAGATTTTTAATTATCGAGAAAATTCACTACATCTCAGATTTTATCTTTCAATTAAGTTTACTCCCATTAAAAATTGTTTATAGAATTGTTATAAGTGCACAAAAGTAATATTATACCGCCCTCAGATATTAATTATTATATTATATAATGAAACAAATTATTGAAATATTTTTTTTTTAGTCATAAATTAAATTACGTAAATTTTCCATTTGTTTCTTTTTCAACTCAATATTTTTAGTATTTTATTTTTATAATTGGATCATTATCTTTTAAATTAAAAATTATTTTACTTGTACCTATTATATAACACGTGTTTTCATATACCGATCTAATTTTGAAGCAAGTACATTATAGTCGTAATACTATATAAAGTGTAATTGACTGAACAAAATACGAATAAAATAAAACATAGTATTTAAATTTAATTTTATATACTCTATAGGTGCCAGCTACTATTGTACCAAATTTGATATTGTAAATTATTCTAAATTATTTTCAATATATATAGCACTATAGTAGGTATATATTCAAAATTATAATATACAATAAATATAACATTATAACATGTATGTATGTATAAGTATTTGTGAGAAAAAATAATAATTATTTATTATTATTTATTCAAGCATACATTTTATTGTTAAACTTAAAAATGTTTAGAACTTAGACGAGATACCATCATTTTAATAGCATATAATTTATCAAAAAATAATAATAATTTAAAATAAACAAAATTTACCACCGTATATAAATATATGTATTTATAAATTATGTATTTATATATATATATATATATATATATATATACATATGCTGTATACTCATACAAATTTTTTGGTTAGATTAATGAATTAGTTTAACTGTATATTATCCAATTATTTAAACTTTATATATTCTTTCCATTAGAATATGTTTTTAAGTAGGTACGCCATTTTCTGTAAAACGGTGGTTCAAAATTGTTTTACATATTTTAAGAGATTTTACTATATTGTATCTATTATTTCTCATAAATATCGAGTGCAATATATAAGCTGTTGTTAAATGCGTGACCTAACACGTGTACGCTTTGATATCTTTAAAATAATTATAACAACATCAATGATTTGTATGGCATGAAATTGTACGGAATTTATAAAATTTCACCCGCTTAATATAGTACTGCAATCGATACACTTTATGATTAATAAGAAATATTATTATTTTAATTTTGTATTTATGCAGTTTCATATTTTATAGACGAGTTCACTAGATTTTCGTTTAGAAACACCACACTTTACTGCAGCTGACATATAGGATACACCCGATTTGTTTACGTTACGACGTAAAAATCTCATTTTTCTAAATTTGATATATATATATATATGAAAGCAGCTGATGGGAATAGTCCAGTAGTGGTCTTCCTTGAATTTCTTTTTCAAAAGAAGATAATTTAAAATTTTTAATATCAATAACATTGTAATTTCGTAATAATTGAAAAAATTTAGAGCACAACTGAAAATTATTTTCAGATATAGTGTTATGCATTTATATAATATGGTTTTATATATGTTTTTTTTTTTTTGTGTGTCAACGACGATATATTATTATATGCTGTATCGAGGTATACGTACCTAAACAAGTTTTGAAAACACCTAGTGCATATATATTATATTGTTCCGAAAACACGGTTTGAAAACTTTTTAAACGACTTGACATATACGATAAACGCCGCCCCGCTACAATCCAGCAAGGATGAAAAAAAAGTCAATTACAATCTGGAAGTTTCGATAACGTCTGAATTTGTTGACAGCGATGTTATCATCCAATCGGGAATAAGGTGACACAGTGGAGGATGATAGGGTTATTTTGAAAACAATACGGAGGGAGGTAGAAAATGTTATCGAGTGCGTTCGATCTCCAAACTAGTACCTATATTCCTTCGACCCTATCCAGTGCCCAAAAGCTAAAAGGATAATGGTTTGTGAAATAAAAGAAAACGATCTTAAGATTATAAAGACGTTATATTTTAATGGAGATTTGTTTACAGTGGGTAGATGTTTTTTTTATTATTATTCTCAAAATTATATATTTTTATAATAAATCGTCTTTGTATAATAGTAGATACCTGTACTTATGCAAATTATTATTTAAGCATATTTTTTTTCGAGAAGTTTATCTTCCTCGTGCCCTTTCTATTGTTTTTACCATTGACAAACACCAAGTATTTTGATAATGGCACTATATTATATATTATTTTATATTGTACAAACTTGTATTTTTGATTATTCGAGAAAGTACATAGTTTTATGTACAAAGTACATAACTCTACAATACCTCTATATAGTGCCATTATCAAAACGATTGGTGTTCGTCAATGGTAAAAATAATAGGAAGGGCATGAGAGAGACGAACTTCGCAAAAAAAAATATGCTTAAATAATATTTTGCATTAGTATTTAGTACTTAATGCAAGACGATTTATTAAAAAAAAAAAAAAAGGTCCAGCAATGAAGCTTAAAAAAGTTTCATTTAACCATATAAGTTGTACCTATTAAATTAATTAAATATGTATATGTATAGGGATATATTTGTATTACACGTTGCGTTGACATTTCTCGATTGAAAATTGCTTTTTTATAAACAGCCTTGTTTCGATAGCGGTTATTTATCAATGCTTTTATATTTAAATATAATTATAGGTACTCATGTTGTACTCGTACTTTTTTTTTATAAATTATAACATGATAAATTATAATTAATAATTTACTGGTGGATAAATTCTATACCTAACTAAAAAATAATAATAATCAGAATGGGGGCCACTGGTATGAACTATTTAAATGTACCTAATATATAATATACGTAATATATATGCACTATAGCGTTTGATTAAACCTCGAAATTCAATATTCGTTGAATGGAAGCATTTAAAAATAAATTCAAACCATATATTTTCCTATTTTACGGATAAAAAATAATTTTACAAAATACATTCGTTTTAATTTAACCGAAATGTAAATGCTTTCAATGTTTTGGTGAGATTGTTTTAATTTAATTTAATAATTAAAGTCACGGTTACATTATATAATTTGCTGCATTTTAAATTAAAATAACAATATTAAAGCTAGACAGTGACCGTGTATACTGTGGTGAATATTCAAATGTATACACAAAGGTATTTATTTTTCTTTTAAATTTTTTTTAGTTTTGAATACCGGTTGACTTTAAAAGGATACTTAAACTAATTTTTAAAAGTATATCTGGGCCTATAGTTAAGTATACTGAAAATTAATGGCTTTGTGAAACATTCGCATTTTAATTGTTTAACACTCAAATTTGTTTAATAATTTGCAAAATATATTTATTTATTATAATTGAATTTAATATATAATTTTTAATTATGTTAAAAATGATTTCTGATGTTCATATATATTCTATATCTATTATATTTATTGAAATTATATTAGTACTATATGCAGACTGAGTCACAATTATATGTGTTAGCTTTAATATTTATGTGCATATTTACCGTAATTTTTCCATTAATTTCAAAGTTGATATTATATTATTATTACTTGAGTATCATTTAGAGGTATCAGTAATTTATATAATAAACAAAAAAGTGTTCAAGGTGTCAAAAAATATTATTATATTATTCTATTATGATTTTACATTATATAAATAAAACAAAAAAAAAAAAACCTATAAAAAACGTGGTCACAAATAAATATTATTAAATTTCTAAATGCAATTATACAGTTAAAGCCTTAAGTTAAATAGTAATTTACAAATAAAAATGTTAAATTAATTTTTCTTCGATGTTTTTTACATAATTAATATTAATGTTTAGAAGTAATTTACAAAATAAATTTTTTCGAAAATGTTATGTTTTATGTGGGTGTATGATCTGTAGGGGCTCGTGTTAAGGAGCACATTCACAAGGTGCACCTAACTTAAACTACATATAGTTTGATTTATATACCTAATAGATTGATTACATATATAGTATTCCATCACTGCCACTATCTTGAAGCTACCGCAGCGCTGTCCGGTGCGCACACTTGAAAAATGCATATACGATGCGCTGTTTACTCACGCGCAGTATATATTTTATTCTCTCTTCGGCGAAAAATACACTGTGTCAATTATAGCATTTTAGCATGGCGCAAAAAACTATTTTAAACCACCAACTGTGTATATCTAACTATATTCTGTGGTCGTATGGCGTAACGAAGTTTGTCATTTGGTGCAGTTATTATCTACCAATTTTCAGATGTTTTCAGGATATCATTTAAGACATAAGGTGAACTGAATTAAGTTTTATAAGAATGTAGGTATGTTCTTGACAAAATGAATGACATCACGTTCGTTATTACAGTACCTACCTATTATATCGACATTTTACAGAAAATAATATAATATATTTATTATTAAACCGTAGTATTTTTTGGTAGTGCATACATACCCATTTTGTGAAAATTTAAAATTCTTATACACATTTTTTCGGAATTACGAGAAAACATTTAATTGCCGTTCATGATATTTTTTTGTACGTGTTTTCAGATAAATTATTGTTATATGTTAAACTACTAATTTTATTATAAATTCATAATTTGTAAATGGAGTGTTTCTCCGTGTAAATCAATGAATATGATTAAATAAATATGAATAGTATACTAAGATTGAAGTTATATCAATATAACCGAGCTTGTTTTATGTTATAGAAGTTACATTTTTGTCAAAAATTAGCATTCGTGTAATATAATATGTAGTAGTTATGTAGTATTATATGTATAGTAGTTATTTCAAATTATATCATAATATTCCAATTCATTCCGTTTGTGATAAGTATAGAATACGCTAAAATGTATAGTATTTTTTTGATTACGTGAGTAACGTCAAATAAGAAAAAAAAAACGAAATCATGTCATTTTCAAATCAACACCCTAATTATTATTGTCAAACACCTTGTTAGAATTATATTCCTACGTATTTTATAAGAGCCGTGACACGCACTTTATACATTATGTCGTCTACTTTGTGAGACCTCTTAACATTATTTTCAGTTTAACGACAATATATTTTTCGAGCTGTTTAAACTATTGTAAATATTTTTTATATATTATAGTTTAAACAAATTTAACTAGGTAAAAATAGAGTATATATTTGGAAAAATACTAAGCGTTTATAATACAATAAATGAATGAATTATATTCATAGTATAGATATATATAATAATTTTATTATTATAATCAACAAATACACTTGAATTTTACATTTTTTTTATTGTCGTAATAAAAAATTATGCATTTATATTTATTATTATGATTTATTTGTTCATTAAGATGATGTTAGCGTAACCATTTTTAAGAGGTTTTGTGTAGGCATTGTTTATTGAAAAATTAAAATCGAATAATTTAAAAATATTTAAATACATTTTTAAAGTAATTTAAAAATACTCCTGTATTCGTATCACTTTTTATTGTTGTATAACCATGACATAAGGTAGGTAAAAAATAAGTTTACGAAAAACAAACAAAAAGTCTTTTTAAAACGGTTTTGAGTTAAAACACCTATTATAAAATGTTTAAAAAACAATATTTGAGATACGATATCATCATTTTCTATAGCACAATATTGAATGTACAAAAATTCTTTTTTTTTAAAGGTTTTTAAATCGCTGTCACTTCTTTATTAATTAATATTTTGCAAAATACCTATGGGATCGTCTTCAAAATATTTTTTTTTTATAAATCTGAATATAGGTATTTGAATTCTAAAATCACTTTAAGGGGTTATTTAATTTGTTTGTCGCAGACGTGTTTTTACTACTGAAAATCATGCTCTTATGTATGGCATTCTCGTAATGGTACTATCAAAGTCGCTAAGAATTAATTTATCCACATGGATAGAAATATAACATTATACGTTAAATAAATTACTCTGGTCTCCAAGAAATTTTAATGGGAGAGAGGTATTAATAATAATATTTTAATTTATGTTTCAATGTGTAATTGGATCATATATTTTTTCCGAGTGTAGTTGTCACAAGGGTCGGATTGACTAGGCGAGCTAACAAGGAAATCTCGGTGGTCCGCGCGATATTTGGGCTGATTAAGTAATGTGTTTTGCAAAAATATAAAAGCCTAAAGTGAAATTAGGAAGGTTTTTATTAGCCCGTATACTATATAGTTTATTAAAATATTTTTAAAAAGGTGGAAAATGTTTTTTGGGCCGGTAGAATATGTATGGTGTTCATATAAATTAGTAAAAATCTATTTCTAATACTAGTTGTGAATGTTTCTCTATTACTCGTTAACATTATTTCTAGAATAAAAAATAAATTTTTGAGTTATAAATCATACTTTGTTATTTTACCAAAAGACCGAATTGTTATAATATTGATGTCGACAGTTGAATTTCTTGAAAAAATTAACTTTAACATAAATACAATTTCGTTTGAATAATATAAAAGCGATATAATTATAAAAAGATATTTAGATAGTAATATTAAAGAAAATATGGAAAGCCAAATGTACACCACAACGATAACATTGAAAAGTAAACATCTGAGAAATCTTAAATTTTCAATTAAATGTAACGAAATCGATATACGGATAAAAAGTATGTATATAATATTTACTTTTACTTTTTTGAATTGAAAATCGAGATAGTGTTGTAATTAAAATTCTTAAAAAAATGTACATTCAATATCAAATTTCTCCAAAAGTAAAAATTGTATATTAATCAAACTCTCAAAAACAAAAAATAAATTCAAATATACTTAGTAGTTTATATATATATATATATATATAAATATACCTATATTATATATTTATAATTCAAGTCTAATTAATTTTTTGATTAAATTATATTTCAACTATATAATAAATAATATTATTTTATTACCATTACTCTATACTATTGGTAATACCTATTTATATAATATTATTATTTATTGCATATTGAATATCCTTTTCATTTGAACAAAAGGGAATTCATAACTGACTTATCACGTGCCGTCTAAAAATATATTCACAGAGGGGTTACACATGACAAAAACATCCATTCCATTGTTTACTTTTTCTACCCTCTAACGTGACGTCATAAAGTTATATTATGTTTATTATAATATAAAATTATAAACATATAAATTAAATATTGTAATGTGTTAAATGAACCATTTTAATTACCTACTGGAAAGTTAACAAATGAAGAATCGTATAGAAGAAACTCAATAAATTCGTTCATTAAATTAGTATTTGAATAATTTCATTTTCGTTAGAAACACTAAACCGTACTCGAGTATAACAATATAGTGTATACTGTATAGTATATAAAGTTAAATAATTTTCTAAAGCCCTATTATATTATATAATTATACGTATTGACGTAATATTTATGATGAAAATAATAAATATATTTGTATATATTTGTTGATATTCTTTTAAGTTGTCTTTAAATACAAATTATTATGTTTTTCATTACCTACTTATGGATTTTTATAGATTGGGATTGCTAGGTTAGTCGTATTAATAATTTGCAATAACTTATCTCACTTATAGGAAATTATACTATACTAGTCCAACTTTATATGATATCCATTCATCAATACGTTCGGTGTTTACCATTGACTAATAGGTACTACCTATATATTATCAATGCTAGGCATTAATGAGTTAATAAGTTAACAGTTAAGTTAATTTTAATTTTTAACTTAACTTTTTATATTTGATTTTTATTTACTTAACTTATTTTTGGTTATTCATAATTTTTAAATTCCCATTACAACTCATAAAAAAATATTTTGTAGAAACTGCAATTCTTCAAATGCCTTAGTATATAATTTTATGAAATATAAATAGGTACAGAAAAAAAATGCTCAACAATATTATACAAAATGAGTGTTCAGTCCATAAAATAAGTCAACGATATTTGCATAATAGCGGTTATGCAGAACATTTATTTTCCGATTTATACTGAGAGAAATTGACATTTTATTCTGTTTTATACGTATATTTTCATCGTTTAATACTTTAAACCATGTGTTTATTGTTGATAGTTGATATAAATACAGTTTGGAGTGTAGATATAGATCTATATGAGGTATAATATTTTATAATTTAATTCCTCTATTATTTATCTGTGATAACTGTAATATAATTCATTTTGTTAGCTATACTTTTTATTTATTTTATGTGTATTATAAGTTGAAAAGTCGGACATAAACTAGTAAAAAATGTTCATTTTCTTTAAACATATTTAATGATTGTTATTGGTTTATATTTTATACGTAAGTGTATATTTTTATTTTAAACTTAATGTTTTGAATCAAAATTCAATGAACAAAAAAACGTTGAGAATTTTTCAAATATCTGGCGGTGCACAACCAAAAAATATTACGGATTAATAATATTATATTTTATTATTTTCTCTAAAATGTCGATATAATAGGTTTATATATTATATATATATATATATATATATATATATATATATATAACGAACGTGATGTCATTCGTTTTATTAAGGACGTACATACATTCATATCAAACATAATTCAATTTATCTTATGCCTATATAACCTAGATAAGTGATATCCTGATAACATCTGAAAAGGGGTAGGTAGATAATAACTGCACCAAACGACAAACGTCGTTATGACATACGACCACAGAATATAGTTAGTTATACATAATTAGTGGTTCATATTAGTTTTTTGCGTCATGCTTTATATAATTGACACAGTGTATTTTTCGCCGGAGATATAATTAATTAAATATATACTGCGAGTGTGTAAACGGCGCAACATACATGCATTTTTCAAACGTGCGCAACGGACAGTGCTGCGGTAACCTCGCGACAGTGGCAATACTACGCAGCGGCTGCTGAGGCGTCTCCGAGCAGCAACCGAAAATACAGTGGTGCGATGCGTTATATAATACGTACATTAGTAATATTTATAGCCACGACAATTATTACTAAAAACAACAATAAATAATTAAATAATTTTATTTATAAAAACACGCTAATTTATCGAAATTTTAGGCAGAGTACGTGTGCCTGTGCTCCTTTACACGAGTCGCTACTGCAGATATAGTCCGTACAAGTTAAGAAAAAGTCCCGGCGGCGAACGGAAACTCGTCCATCACGCGCAGGTTAAGTATTACGTAAGCGCCTAGGGGGAGGGGGGTCTGTCGTATACTTACATTTGCTGACAAGAGGGAGGGGGTGAGGTTAAAAGTCATGCTGACGTCATCTGTAATAAATATATATGTATACACAGGGTGGGGCGCAGCCGACTGACGAGTTTTGATGGGCTATAAATAATGAATAGTAAAACTTAGAGAAAAACGGTTTGTTTTATTCAAATCAATTACGAGTCCCATTTTTTTAGTTAAGTTTTGAAAAGTACATCCCCAAGATGGCGATCGTCAGCAGCGATACACTATTGCGGGCGTTTTTGGAAGTTTGGGTGCAATTTTCGGCGCGTTTCGATAAGTAAATTTCCGATCACCCAAAATTGGGATACAGCACACCGCACTGTCACTTTAGGGGAACGGAGGGATCTTTCGTGCGGTTCCCGTGGGTTATTTTCAGCCCAGTAGCGAAAATTCTGCTTGTTTACAGACCCAGAAAGATGGAAATGGGCCTCGTCGGTACAGAAAAAAGTTGTTGTCGGACGGATTTGCTGAAGCATTTCCTGACAGCAATTTTTGCGATTCTCATAGTGTCTATTATAAATAAAAACGGTATTATCGTCGGCAGAAAATGAGACCATTCGCGTCTGTTTATCTTTATCCCAGCACAAGAAATGACCTGTTGAAACTCGTCAGTCGTCTTTGCCCCACCCTGTATATGTACATAAATATGTACTTATTTTTATCAAAATATGTAAAATTAAATTCAAAATATGTAATAACATTTTTCATTTATTTTTAATTAATTCGTATAAAATTCGGAAATTTTTAATTTTATTTTTAATATAGGGGGGGGGGGGTTATGGGACATATGCTGACGTAATTAAGTGGGGGGAGTCGGACATTTGGGGAAAACTGCTGACGAGGGGGACGAAGGATTCTAAAAAGTCCAAAAATGTGCTGATGTAATACTTGAATGCCCCCTTATCAAAAATAACGTGGTACACGGTATACGTGTGCATGACAATTATATATTGGCACTCTGTATGCCAACGTAGCGTGGTTTGACTATGTCGTTGTAACCAGGAGTACAACATAAAGTTCAAAATCCTTTGTTCTAGTGAATCGCGTTTCGGCGACCTTGAACGTACGTGTATCTAGTGAACCGGGTATCTAGGTGAACGTCGTCCAGCAGCTTATCTGAAAAGAATCATATTGTTATGTTTTGCGATGTTTATCGGAGCAAACGTACACAAAAAAAAAAAAAAAAAAAAACGCGTAATTCAAATTAAGCGCAATCACTGTAATCTGTTTAGTGATAACAGGATGGGAAACGGGGGGTTATTATAATCGTAAAATCGTACACCATTCCTATGATCATGTGCAGTGCTAATTTTTTCGGTTCGCGTCGCTTCTGTATTTTTCTGTGTTGTAGCGGGGTTGAAACCGGTCACCGTTGACTGGACGCGAGGCTCTCGCCCGTGCAACTACTGTACCTATAGTTACCGTTATCATCATGTGTGATGTGTATATTTAGAATCTATTATACTTCAATTTGGAATTTGAACAAAATTATTGTGCATTTATAGTTTATAAACACGTAGTAATTTCATGGAAACATCTTCTTTTTTATGAATATGCATAAGAAAATTATATTTTTAACGAAATTATGTTAATATTTTTTAAATTTACATTTATTGTTAACTTTTATCCAAAGACTTTTGGAAAAATTAATAATAATAATATTTACTAATTAACAAGAGTTTAATTATTTTAATAAATACCATGTAATTTATACGATTTTACCCAAATAAATAGTAACTTTTAACTTTTAAAAGTTTAGTATTAAAATATTAAATATATAATGTTATAAATTAATTAATTAATTGCGTATTCCAGTCATATAGGTATCACTTTTCAGTTTCTGGGTGAAGCGAGAAATGTATTAGTTTTAAAATTATGTGTTTTTTATTTATTTTTTTATGTCTGTAACCAAAAGTTATACACAAGGAGTGCTCCGACTGTAATATTCTTACCCAGTTTCCGGTAGAAAATTGCATCTACTTGGTATTTAAATTTTTTTAGAAAAACGCATAAGAGAAACTTACCAAAAAAATTTAGTTTTTTTTAATTTTGTTAAATTCGAATTTGGTTTTTCATTGTAGTTCCGTTAATAATGCCCAAAAAGCCTTAAAATGTATTTAAATATAATATCATGAAAAAATATTCAACATTTTCCCCCTAATTTGGGACTATTTATAGCAATTTTAATATTGACATTTTTTCATTATAAAGGAGTTAAGTTTAGTTATTATTAACAGTCATACACATGTTACATAAACCGAAGCAGCGCTCAGAATCGTTTTATGAAATGAAATGATTTATCATTGCTTTCAAATTCAATATAACCACGACCTGCAGTTAATCTAACGAATGAAGTGTACCCCCCCCCCCCTAAACTGGCTGGCTTTTTTTATACATATTTTATAATAAAAAACAAGGCAGCAGTTAAATATTTAATCATTTTTTTTCAACATTTAAACTTAATTTGTTGATTATTATTAATAATAAATAATAACTATTAATCAACTAATTTAACGGGTTCATTTTCATTGTGTTCGTTTTTATAATAATATTCAGTTAAAAATTAACGAATCGGGGATGAAATGTTTTTTATATATATATATATTTTAATCAAAGTTAAAAAGTAATAATAAATTATTAATAAATGAAAACTCAATAATAATTATAATTTGTTTGGATAAAAAGTAAAACGTTGGAAAAACATATTATAATTTAACATTCGAATTCTCATTTATCCAATAAAAAAAAATGCAAGTGACTTTTTTTTTTAACCCGAGTAAAGTTAATACTTCTTTTTACGAGTTGACATTTTTTTTTTCGGTTAACTATAAACTTTTAATTGTAGTCTTATCGGTTAATTTAATTTATCTTATTTGATTTGAATTTTTTCAATCACTTCTCGCACATGTACATATATGATATGATATAATATAATATATTGTATAATTATTACATGTGTATATTGTGCATATAATTCTATATTTCTATATGATAATATGTATTTTCATTTTACTGTAAAAACTGTGTACATTTCCATATCGATTTAAATACGATTAAACAATATTCTCTGTAGTGACTGAAACATTGAACTTGGATTGTTTATTGACCATAGTTACACAATATGATGTATGTATTTAATGTATATAATGCGCATATATACTATTAACTATAATTCATTGTGCAGTCATGTGTGTTTTATAACTGAATCAAATCTAATTCTGAACGTAGTTATATAGATTCGCGATAATGTTGCGAAAATTCGTTTTATAATTGAAATAAATGATTTATGGAGGGACACGCATATTAAAACTTTGTTTTTACGTACAGTACCAATATATTATTTTATTATTATTCATATACAACTCAAAAAAAAAAAAAAAAGCAAAGCAAGTCGTATTAAGTTATACGTACGCTAAATACGCACGTATATACGTAATATAGGTACCATATTTTCACGTAGGTTTTTTTTCATAAATATAGCCGTATAGATAAAATGTTTGTACGGATTTATTTTCTAACCCGTATTCATAGTTTCATGATTTTTCGAAATCGTTCATTTTATAAAACAATATACCCAAAAATGTTTTCATTATATTTTAAAAATACTATTTAAAGTGGTCGTGACTGAAGGAAGTACGGGTAAAAGTGTGTTTCCCGTCAAATCATCCTGCTCTTGAAACCCCTTTACTAACATTTTATTTTAAAATTATCTGTAATTGTAGTTGTTTGTATTTTCGTAGTAGGCTTAAAAGATCGAGAAGAGTCTTATGAACTACATCGTTGTAAATCATTTTTTATAATTATATTTGATTAATAAATTTGTTTTATGTATTTGATACAATTGGTAAAAGTCAGAATTCGATACGGATAATAAAATATTGTATTTTACGTAGAACGTATCTACTACGCTATGCGTATACACTAGTATACAGGTAATAATAAATTCGTTTTTCTATCTTCTCAAATATGCAATTTCATATCCTTTGAAATCTTTAAATTATAAATAAATAATTTAATAGTTTTGAGTATAATATTATCTAGAATTGATTAAAACAATAAATATTCAATTTAATAAACACTCGATGGTTTTTGTATAAGTTTTATAAATATCTGAATAAACGTATAATGTGATTAAGTAAGTAAGACGAATATTTCAAAACGTATAAAAAAAATATAAGTATTTTCTTCTCCTTAACCTTTTCTCCCAACTATTCGGGGTCGGCCAACCTAGCTCTATACTTCCACTTTTTATGAAAAAATATATATAAATATATTATGTATAAAATATAGAATATAGAACATGTACAAAATCATCGTTAAATTATTGTTATTATTTTTTATTTTTTTTTCAGAAATGCCTACATTTGCTGAACCGATAACAAATGTAACGGTTCCAGTTAGTAGAGAAGCAACATTAGTGTGCATTGTGGATGACCTCGGTTCCTATAAGGTAACAGTCAACTTAATCATATTTTTATATATATAATATAAAATAGTTACGTTAAAAATTTGAAAGTTATTTAAAAATAAAGTTGATAATTATATTATTCGCATTGATATAAGCTTTATTTGGGGTGTATATTAATTAATGTTAATATTTTTTGTTTAATTATTGTTAATACCAATGTTTATATAAGAAATATCTGTTTGTTGGTTCTTTAATCTTAAAATTGATTAAACAATTATTTTAAGATTAAAAATAAATTCGTTTCATTTACATGTATATTGTACTTAGGTACTATACAGTTATAGTTTATAAGTAGGTAAAAATATTATGCTACCAACAACTTTTTTTGAAAATCATTATTAAATAGTTTATAATATTATAGATATACATAGGAAAATCGATTAAATTTAAATATATATGATTAAAATTAAATTGGTCCGAAGTCGATTATTTATGTTGTTCTAACACCCGCTGTCTACATTTTTATTTTTCATATAAGGTTTAATAATTCAAATAAACAATTGTGGTTAAAAACCATTACAAATGAATTCCAAAAAATAAAGTTTGTTGGAAGCTTATAGGTATTAAGTTACAAATGTCAGAATTATAGCTACTTATATTTACAAAAATATGAAATGGGTTTAATTTTATAATGTCGACTTATGGGTGCAGGGATATATAACTCACCTATATAATTAGTTATGATAATAATTCGGGAAATGAACACTTATCGAAGTCATGAATATCAACTTGGGTAAAATATCTTATGATAATAGTTACCTAAAGAATTTGGAATATTTCACAAAGAGTATTCGAAATATGTTTAAAACACTTTTTTACACGAATATATACTAGATTTCAATAATAAACATTTTCTGTGGTAATAATAATTATACTATCTATTGTTTTATCGAATATAAACACCTATTATCAATGTGTGTTGAAGGTGTTGTAATTATTTTAAACTCTGAGTGGACGATTCATATTTCCAAAGTCTGACTGCAATTAAAAATATGATTGGAACCTTAAAAAGTATTCCGAATACTTTATTAATGATACATGATTTATAAAAATTACAATTTGTGTTATTGATATCTTATAAATAATATATAGTTATATAATTCTTATAATCTACGACATAATCATTACTTAATATCATCAGACGTTTCCAGCTATAATTGAAAATGTTTAGAAAATATTTTTATTGCCAGAATCATCATTTTTGACAGCAACACTCATACACATGTAAAATGGTATCATCATTTATCTAAGGTCGAGGGATCGAAAATCCTCATCCTTGTGCGATTGAATAACAATTTTGTCTAAAAATTTCAATTGTTGTATAGAGATTAATGTTATAAATCTAAACTCAAATGAAATTACGAAACATATACGGTTGAAGAAAAAAGATACCTACAGCCAGCATAGGGTGTATAAGTGTATTTACTTTTTGAACGATTTAATATAATACTATCTTAAATCGTGTTTTTTGTTTCTTGTCAGAAAAACAGATGTTCTGTGATATCACATCACTGAACATATAGTATAGCATCCAATACAAAACATCATACTTGAATGCTTTTATGGTCGTTAAAACTCCTTCGTCAAGAACAAAAGTATTTGGAGGACTATCCGTAGGCGTTGCATAATTTTTCCGAATCTCGTGGGTTTTCATCAGGCTGTGTTTTTCGAATGATTTTGTTTTCCGCAATTGATTGTCCTATTTGATGGACATCAAAGGTTGGCGATTGTAAGCTCTTCGGGTAAATTTAATTGTCAATTATTATAGTCCGTACAGGTTTAGCGGTTTACCGGTTTTGAGTGGCGTTTATCCGGTCATGTTTTTTGACTGCCGAGGAAAAATCGTACTTACGCGATTTCACTGTGCCCACAACGAGGCATATATGGTTCGCATTTGATCAAATAGATTTCTCGGTCCACCGAGGGTCCCGAAATGCCGATGGAAAGAATTAGGAAGATTAGTCAGCGGCCGGCATGTGCACTGGTTACTGAGTCATACCGCTGAACCGACCCTGCGCTGCGCTACATATTTCCGCTACATAAACGAGATTACCGGAGCATACGAATACTCCGCGTCTGGCAGAATTATATTTTGAACGGTTACAACCAGCACCATTGTCTAAGAACAGAAGACCACTGGTCCGATTGAAAAACTCGATAAACTTATTATCTGCACTCAACGTGTGATCGATATCCTCTTGGGGTTTTCGATATCGTGAAGGGTCCCGCGACAATGCGCGCCCGTCAATTAGGTTAACTTTCGCTCGATTAAATATACAATACATCTAAAATGTATTGTACAATAATACAGTAGTATTTTGGTGAGTGCTTGTTAGTTGTCGCGAACGCTAGAAGACGTCTAGAAACACAATTTAGACGTCACACGTGTCGTATAGAGGTACACAGTGCGAAATAGCGGTTTCCTGAAAATGTATACTTTTGATTATCGAAGCGAATTCACGAATTTCAATGTATTTATGTAGCACATTTATATGGGCTTAAAGATATTATTTGCACGTTTGAGTTGTGATTTCATGTTTTAATACCAAAAAATATTATACCGTAGGTTAGTCGTATGTTACACTCACTTACATTTCAAACAATCTTAAACATTTTTATAGTTAGGGAGACGGGGGGAGTCAGAAACATGCTGACGTCAGCAGTCTCATTTCGCCATCACTGCGTTTAAAATAACGTGTTTGAAAAAAAAAAATATCGTCTTATTTACAGTTTATTTCTATATGGATATGACGTAAAACATATTATATTATTGTAGGTAATGGTTTTTGGACGCATCGCCACCTTCCCGAAATCCGTTCAACACCGTAGTTCGTAATAGTATCTACTTATTCAGGTTGCGATCGGAACGAAAATTTAATTATAGAATTTACATTTTCATTAAATATCAACTGAGTGTTGATAATATTAAAAGACTAAATACGCCTAAATATACTATAAATACCTTAAGGTTCTTTAAATAATAACTATTTTAGAATCTGATACTTCGAATTAAGTGCAATAACTGATTTCAAAACATGGTATTCTTATTTTGGCTCTAACTCCTGGTATAAAATCTAAGTTATTTATTTTAAGTTGCGTTTAATAATAATTATACAATTATTGTATTTGACATTTCACATATAAATATTGTTCAAGTCAATATTGAAAAAACAATTAGGTTTTAAAATAATTTTTTGACGTATTCCTGAATAATTGACATTGATACTTGTTTAATATTATTACAAGGTTCCATATAGGTAACTATATGACATTATTATACAAGTGAAGTGTATAAAAATTCCTTAATTGATACCTACGCCAATATTGACATTATATAATATATAAATAATTATATAATATGAATATGTACTCGATATTAATTCCTGATCTATCATGTATTCATGTAATATTTAAATGCATTATAATAATGTTACAGTACTTGAATTCGTATTATTACTGAATATATTACATTCATAACTCTATATAACAATTATTAATACTATATTATTATGCAATAGGTACGTAAATAAATAATAACATATTTATTTAAATTATAAATGTTAAACAGCTTTAGATAAGTTATAAACGAGATTAACATAATAATAATAGTAGACAAAAAATTATAATAATTTTAAAAATAGACAATGAAGAAACGACAAATAGATTGATTAAGAATAAAAAAAGAGGGGCCCCGATTAACTTATATCATGCAGTGACGGAATGGTTGATTTTTATCATAATAAGAACGAACAGTGGAATGTGGAATAGAACAGATTGACGTGTGAAACGTGAAGATACTTTAAATGGAATTTGCGATAATAGAGTAAAAGAGTCTATTTTGCCATTTAGTAAATTTAAAAAAAATTTAAACTTGCTGCATGTCTACGGTCAGCACGAGAATCTGTATGTCAATGTTGCGTGGTATGTCTAGGCCGAGTTTGCAAGTTGGAAACCTTTCGCTATTGACTCGACAAGGTTCTATCTTAACTTGCAACTATTATAGTTGATAATTTTGTGAAACCTTTTTTTGTATTTTTCCAGTAACTTTCTTTAGCTTGACTAAAAACAAATAATAATTTTATACGGTATAGGTATGTAGAATGTAGTTTTGTACAAATTCAAGAGTGTTAATTACATATATACACTATACACTATATACAGTATATAATATATACTTTTACGTTTTATCCATCTACTTTTGTTCCAATGGGAAGGGAAAGTTGGTTTCAGTTTTTATTCAACACCAAAAATATTATATATAAATATGATACAAGTATTAATAAAATTTATCATAATGCATTTAAAGAGAAAGAAAAATTAAAATTCCGGATCAAGCTACTACAGTGTATATTATATTAAAAATACATTTTTCAAAAAGAGCTTTTTTGGTAGCATATTAATACTCTAATTTAAGTTTATTATTTAGAGAGATAATTTTATAATTCTCTCTCATGTGGGGGCCTCAAAAAAATTCACTGCTCAGAATAGTAATATTTATTCTCTCCTTAAACCGAAGTGTGGAATGACCAATTTTCTCCGAATATATCCTACCCGACACGTGAAGTGCTTCCCTAGATTTTTTTTGAATTTTTTTTTATAAAATAGTAAATACAATTTAATATTCTATTCTAATGGTGAATTTTGATTATAAATGGTGGAAAGAGTTTTTCTAGATGTATTGGATTCATCCATTTATTGCCATTTTCTATTGTGTTTATATTTTCCCCCAGTAATGCCCAATCCTTACAGCTTTACCTATTTTTTAACAGTGTATAGGTACTATCTTTATAATACACATTTTTATCTTTTAAACCTTATGTTTAATTTTAAATTTTAAGTCAATTTGGAAGTCACTGATAATCGAAAGTATTCAACTATTTCATATTTAATTTTTTATTATTTGTTTTGAAAATGTCATTATTTAAAAAAAAGTTATTATTTGGTACGCTAGAAAATTAGTATAAAACAAATAGGACCAAACTGTATATATTATTATATTGTGGTTTTTACTTCATTAAAATTTACGTTATTAAGACCTAATGAGAAACATTGAGCTCAAAATCGATTTACGTCACTCGATTTCAAGGTTAATTATTAATAATTATTATTAATCTAGAGAAATGAAATATTTTGACAGTTTTGGAGGATTTTAATTTATTTTATATTGACTTTTGAATAATATAAAGCTTTCAAATAGCATTATGAACTAAATTTTCATTGTTGTGGTTTTGAATTAAAAAAAACAAAAAAGAGAGAAATATGTAAATAACAAAATACTCGTTGCCTATGGGTATAAGTATACGAGTATACGAGTATATTGTTTATTATACTTTTGTAAATTAATTACGTAACCCCTTGACTTGATCTCATTGTGTATACGTATTGTTTTACTTAAATATGTAAAGGGCAATAAGTAGTATTTTTCAATTTGTTTTTCACGTTTTATTGTATGAATATATATATTGTAGGTATATATATATATACCTAGAGAGCGAAGAAATAACAATATGAATAGAATTGAAAAAATAAATCCTTACTTACACCTTCAAGAATATAGTAATATATGTATATATTATATAAATGTATTTCTGTAATGGAAAAATTTTATTTGAGTTGGATTTGGATATGTATTTTCTGCGTGCAGGTTTCGTCATTATAATAATATGCCCGGGATGCGAATATATTTATATACTTCCGATATAATATTCTTTAAGATATTTTAGAAAAATATAAAAATAATATTGTAATTTGTAATCATATTATTATACAAGGCTGGGCAATGATGAGTTTTAAACTTAAAAGTCAAGTTTTATAAGTAGATTATAAAGTTACTGATATTAAAATAAATATCTATCTAATATTCTATGAGAGAATTTCATTTATGTCCTAAAAAAATGTACCGAAATTGCCCAAAATTTCGTGTTTACCACTTTATATCTGTATAATGATCCGTTTTTTTTTTTTTATTAAACATTGGACAAAATTACATTATGTATGAGAGATATAATATTATAAGATGTTTATCGGGCGATTGTAGTTTTACAAAAAAAAAAACTCTCTTTTAATGTAAAATATCACATAAAATCCATTAAGAAAATTGACAAATAGCCTATTATCTAATTTTACAATAAATAATAATTTGTATACTATAAACGTAACAAGTTTATTTATAAACTCGATAAGTATATGGCGTTGATTTTGGTCTATTACACATTTCCAATAACTATTAATGTTTAAAGAAGTAAATTATTTAAATTATTTCATACTATATGACAATAATAATATGCTATGCATATATTTATAAACAGTTTGTTTTGCAAATTATTAATATTGTTAATATTAGCTAAATAGCATAATCACTAGATTTTCTTCAGAACTGATAAGTAACAGCATTTTAAAATATACAAAGCAAAGTTGATATAAGTTGACACAGTTGATATAATACAAACATATTTAAATAGTTATATTATTATAATATATATATTATTCGAATAAGATAAAAATCCAAAGGAATTTTCACGTAGTATTGTGTCTAAAAGAGCTTTTATAAAATACAAGCATACTATTGTGTAATCGACTAGTTGAGTTTAGTATAAATGGAAAATTTTTTGGGTCAAAGAAGAAGAATTATATATCAAATAATAAAATTTAGTAACTTTTTTGAGAAAAAATATTATTGCTTACCAACTAAAATCAGGGGTATGACACCAACTTCAAAATCCTTTGTTCTTGTGAATCGCGTTTCGGTGACTTTGAACATACGTGAATCTAGTTAACTGAGCATTTAGGTGAATGTCACCAAGCAATTTGTATGAAAAGAATCATACGTTTTCCGATTTATCAAAACAAACGTACACAAAAAATTGCGGGATTCAAATTGAAGATAACGCGCAGTCACTGTAATTTCTTTTGTGTTCGCCGCACACGTAGCAGGAGAGGGGGGTCATTAATCGTAAAACCGTAAACCGTTCCTATGACCATAATATGCAGTAATCAATTTTTTGGTCCCTGTTGCTTCCGTATTATTCTGTGCTAAAATATGAATAGACTGGCCATTAATGAGTTAGAAGTTGAAATTAAGATTTAATTAAATTAACGTAGACACCGAAAATGTTTAAATGTTAAAACAGATTTTAAAGTGATTTTTCAATTAAAATAACTCATAAATCGGTTAATTGAAATACGATGACATTTTGAAGTAAATCATTTTTTAGTTTTTAAATTTACTATTTGAAAAACTCTTATGAACCTTCAATTAAATTAAATATAAAATATTTATTTAAAAAAAAATACACGTAAGTATACATTTCATATATTCACGATTTATGAATTTTAAATTTAATTACTTTAAATTATATAGTATCTAGTATATATTAATTATTGCGTTCAACAAATTAACAATATTGATTAACTTTTACTTATAATTAAACGTATATTAGTCATAATTTATTAAAAAGACTTCCATAATGATTATCTCGGTTACGTTTTGTCATATGAAAATTAAAATGTGTCTTTTAAACGATACTTTAACTTAATTTAGATCGAAAACAAAATGACCACCTTTGATTTTTTATATTATTCAATCAACGAGCCTTATATGCATGTGCAGATGGCATATTATGTAGTAGGTAGTTTGTTATTTTTCGTTGTTGTTTTATTTTAATACAATATGCATTGCAATTTCCGGAGCCGGTGGTGGTCGTAAATAAATCACTAGACCAACAGAGTATTATTATTATTATTATTATTATTATTATTATTATTATTAGTAGTAGTAGTAGTAGTAGTAGTAGTAGTAGTAGTAGTAGTATAATGATAATATAGCGTCCTTCAATAATAAAATAGATATATTCAGGTAAAAAACAAAAAAAAAAAAAAAATCTGACCTGCCGGCAAAAAGTCAATTTACATACTTATTTAATACTAATGGAATTCCGACCGGCTATATAGGTATATATGAAGTGCCTTCGTGTATAATCTCGATGTTGCTCACAAACCACCGGGTAAAATCCTATACACAAATTGGCTTTGAATAAAAGTCGAAAAGAAAAAAAAAAAATCATCGTTTTCCAATATAATTGTTATTATTCGTTGTATATATACTTGTATAGTGTGGTCTGTTTTGTCTTCGTTTTGTGAAAATGAGATGGGGAAATAAGAAGGAGGTTCTTTTACCACACTAGTCGATATTTCGATTACACGTTGATATGACCTGGACCCATTATGAGGCATTTTAACAAAAGAAATAAAATCGTTTCTTACGGTGTGTATACTGTATATATATATATATGTCGTCTCGGGTTGTAAACGTTTATATAGAATATGTGCATGGTATACAGTGCACACCCTCCAAAGTACCTATACACTTAAATTCATTCGGTTTCCTTGGACCAGATCATACGATATGATTTCAGTGTGTATTTAAAACAAGAAAAATTTCTCGAACGAGTATTTTTATTCGTTTTGTTTCCGAAATCATTTTACCAGCGTGCAGTGCGAGTTAAAAATGTAATACATTTAAACGAAACATATATGTATTAATTGTGTCATGCCATTAAACGTCGTGAATTGTTAGTAGGAATATACAGTCGATAGGTAGTTATAAATTGTAATAATAGGCAATCTATTTGGAGTCTTATATTTGTACACATTGTTCAGATTGTTCCATAGAGCCGTACGATGAATTTTTCACAATTTATCGAGTATAAAATAACACGTAGAATAATAAAAATACGACATAATAATTATTATTGTTATTTTAGTTTTTCTAAACATGTTTTTTTCAAACAATAATATTGTAATTATACAACAATAAAAGTTGTATATATTTTTAACTGTACGGTTTTCATATTTGTTAATTGTTTTTTATATAAGGCGACCCACTACAGACCGGGCGTATGTCGTATTTTTAATATTTAATTTTTTATGTATTATATTTATTTTTATACGATAAAACGTACACCAGAATGTATCAAAACGTACCGACACATTGTCTTAGTGTTTTATTTTTATAGAATATTACGGAAAATATATACAAATAACTTAAGCCGCGTCGACGATTCTTAGGTCTAAAAGCATAGGCCGCCGTAGTATCCTATGATCTTGTGACGTCACGCATTATTCTTATTCAAGTTATTTGCACTTCATCAAATAAATATAATAAAACAATTAATAATGTATATTTTTACATGCAAAAATTTGAGTACTACTATTAATTATATTTATTATTTACCTACCAATTGAGCCTAAGTTATTTTTTATTTTCATGGTCATTTAATAATAAGAGAAAAATCAGTAATAAAAATAAAATTTTGGAAATTAGAATAATTTTAGACATTATTTTAGTATTCTAAGTTAATAATACATCATGTTTTTCGCTTTTCATATTAACATTTTCATGAAGTCATTTATATCACACGGCCATAGCAAAATATATTTTTTTACTTTGGTTCGAATCTTTCAACGATCGTTTTATCCTATATATTGAGTTACTTCTCCTAACAAGTGGATATTTGACAATGGTATCGATTTATGGCCATTCAGGAATTTTTTACATTTTGCATAGAAACCTCATTCTACAAAACTTATAAAAAAAAATAAATACTATCGTTAAGTGTTCCACTCCTATCGAAAGGATACGTACCTATTCACAACCGATTTAATCATTGAGAACTGATAACACTGATTATCTATGATAAAACTGATAATCAATGGCTGATAGATAGTGGAGTCATGAAAGCACCAAGTGAAATTTTTTATTATCCTCTTTATATATCTAAGTATGTATTAAGTCGGGCAGTACCAATTTATAGGTGATGTGGGGAGGGGGTAATATATGAAAAAATAATATAGTACTTCTCCTCAAAAAACTTAAAATTAGTAAAAAAAAATATAAGTCATCAACTTTTTTCTGACTAATGTCTGTTTTTGGCAACTAAACTTTATTTGCCGACTGCTTTTAAATGTTGTGGGGGGGGGGACAACTAGTGGCATAATGAAGTAATTCCTTTTGGGAGGATAGCAGTATACCTAACATTACATTACCTAATTAACATTACCTAACATTAGGCAGTACCTAATTTGGACAACTGATTAAACTGTGTTTTGTATTAGTAAGTAAAGAATAAAATAAATAAAAATAAAAAAAGGTCCACACTTCTTATCAATTTATTTGGCCTACTACAAAGCTCATTTTCCTAAAATACTACCTACCTTAAAACCATAAATAAGCAAAAGAAAATTCATTTAACTTATTTTTACCTTTTGAACCTCTCACATTATGCATGGATCTTAAGAACATTAAAGACGGCCCTGGTTCTAAGTTGTCTAAAATAGTATTTTCAAACATGTATATATTTTTGTAAATAGGTTTCCTTTATAATAAAACATTTGAAAATGTGTAACAACTAACTGCTCAATTTTCAAAAAACCATTTTTTTTTTTTTTTTTTTTGTCAATTGTCTTAAATCAAATGCTCTAAAAGTATTTAATTATCGAAAATATTTCCCTTCCTTCATCAGATCTCAAAATGTATTGTTCTTGGCCTACATTTCATTACACAAAATTGAAAAACTGTTTTTCTACAACAGCAACGGTTAAAAATCATTAAAACAATTTATACGATTTTAAATGTCAGTATAGGCAGAATATTAAAGTTTTTACGTTGAAATCTATAGGTAGGTATAGAAAATTTTTGTACAACTATGACAATGTTTAAAGTATAGGGTTCGACTTCGGATTTGTTTCAAACAGTCTACAGGTGTATATATGAAATTTTTTCGTCCCCTAAATTTCCACGATTTTCCAAAGTTGTTCCTTTAAAATATTAAATAAGTAATGATAATGACATTTTATCCATATCTTTCGTCTTTCCCATCAATCTATGTTTTTATTTATGTAAGTTGTAATGTAAAATATTCATGAAAATTCATACTATTAAATATAATTCGGATCAGTTTTTTTTTTTCGTGTTATTTTGAATGTCGACTATTATGTAATTATATACCTATCATCAATTATTTATAACGGAATAAAATCTATCCGAATAAAGTTTCCGAAAATTATTTTTTATTTATTTACATTAGTTTTACATTATTGTATTCGATATTTAATGACTAATGAGCTTGTTTCATAATAGCATAAAAACAAGTATTTTTATGGAAATATTGATATTATAGTTTGATAAGGATTATATAAATATTATTTCAAATTTAAAATCAAAATATCTTTGCTATTCAATAACACAAACAAATGTAATTCGAAATTTCTAAAATTCATAATTTATTTATTATAATATTGTAGGAGTAAAATGTATATATACTTATAATAATATAGTATATTCCTAAACTATATAATATAATATGTTATTATTTTATAAATGTGTACTGTGTATAATATATACAAATAAATACACATATTTATATACACATTTTTAGGTATGAGCCTAGTGGCTATAGTTATAAATAATTCATTAGTATTTCGAAATATATGATTAATGTACACAAAGCACGAGGGAGTTTTTTTTTTTCCGTCGAAGTAAGTCACTGAGGGGTAATATTGTTTTGTTGGTTTGACGGGCGAGGAGGAATTCCTAAATTCCTGTAGTAAATGGGCGTATATAGAAAAAATACTTTAAAACAATATTTTTTTTATACTTCATTACGTTCGTGTATTTTTTTAAGTGTTTTTTGTTTTGAATAAATATATTTTATATTGTATTTTTCTTAAACATTCATATATTTTAAGAAAATATCATTAAAAAATTTTATTTGTTCTATTTCTTATTCGAGTTTTATATGTATATCAATTATTAATAGAAATATTACATCTTCGTTCACCTACATCTATTTCTCAAGAATATTATACTTGGATATTATGTCGATAAAACGTAAATATAAAATATAGAATAATTGTCATGTCTCTAATGATTTTTTTTCCGTAATATCTTTTTGAATGGATATTTTGTATATCTTTAACACAATATTAATTTAGTGTAAATTTTTAAATTATAGTTAATAATAAATAAAGTTTAAATTTTTCCAACATCTATAGCTTTAGGCAATAACATTTCAAAACTACTAATGTAAACTTTTATTTATTATTAAATATAATTTAAGAATTTACATTAGATTAATATCACGTTAAAAATATATAAAAAAATTCGTTATTAAATACCTATTAACATAAAGTTTTTTTTTTTTAATGTGTAATATAATATTATATAATATATTATATTAAATATGATTTTTGTAATATATGCAATACATAAAATGTTATTAGGCATATTTAATATATTTCTTATTATTTAGTTTTTAGTTAAGCTCATTTTCAGTTTAATTTATATATGCTCCTTAGAAATCGTAACGGTTTTATTACACCACTTTAACCACGACTGTAAAATATATTATAAATAAGAGAACAAACATTAATATGGGAGTAAATTAATTTAATTCATTTGGTCGCCAGCTAGAGTTATGCTTCATAAAAAAAATGGGTATTATAATTTTATTTTTAAGTTTTAGTATAATATATGTATACTTTAGTACATTATATTATATTATACGAAACTTTGGTTTAATTTATTTTCAAAGTATTTATAGGCAATAATATCCCCACGCACTCGTGCACAACAATTTGAACGTTTTATACTTCATTGAGTAAATGTGAGTACTGCGCTTGAAATTTTAAGTTTAATTAGAATTAAAATACTTCCAATCTAAATATTTACTTTGTGTAACTTTGATATAATGCATTTTCTAATTATTTTCTGAGGTCTGAATATTACGAGTTCTGGAAAATACAAATTATCAAACAGTATCATAATATAATAATCTATTTTTTTTTTCCATAACTCATATAATATGTAAAATGTGAATATATAGAAATAAGTTTTCGAATACCAAGATTAAAAAAAAAAAATATTTATTCAATTTTTTTTTAAATTAAAAATGTATAAATAATAATTGTAGTTTAAAAAAGCCGGCCAGTAAGGGGTGGAAGTACTTCGCTAGTTTGATAGAATACTGGTGGTGGAAATATGGAATTTGAAATCAATAATAAATCATTTCTTTGTTTAAAATAATTTTGAGAAAAACGTCGGTGTATTACTATTAGCATTTATATGGCTAATAATAAATACGACGTCATACATTGTGCAAAAGAAAATATTTTGTGTAAATATCAAATTTCTGGCATTTCAATATTCCAATGTGTAATAATTTTTGGCTTTTAAGTGGTTATAAATATTATATAGGTATCATTTATACACTAGTTTAGTTGGTAACGCTAGTTTGTTTGTTATTTTCTAATTTATAATTATAAAATATAATTTAAATGTTCGTGATATTTCCCTCATAAAATGTAGTTTTTCTTTACGCATTTGAAAACTACTTAGAAAATCAAAACATGAAATCTATAATGTACTAGAACGACTTTCTTATCAAAAACCTCTATACCCGAAAACTCTTACTTTATTTCTTCTAACCGAAAAAATGCATAACTGCAGCGTACATAAAAAAAAACACATTATTGTAAAAATCTCAAATCTATAAAAATTAGCAACCCTATGATAATTGTATTTGTTATTTCACCTACATTTATTAAATATTTCCGTTGTATAAAACAGTTATTCTTTATACTTAAAGAAAATAATGGAAAAAACGAAAAATGACTCTTTCAAAATACCAACTAGATCCAATTTTCTATCAAAAATGCTCTTTTCATAAAAACTCTTACTCAAAACTTTATACCGGAAAACCCTTACTTAATTCCTTCCGTCTGAAAATGTTTATACATACATGAAAAAATTGAAAAATAAACAAGTTAGAGGTGTAAGCTATTCATTCATTGGGTAGGATACTGATAATGATAGTATATAGGTATATATTGAATTTTAAAGCAATGTTAAATCATTTCTTTCGATAAAACAATTATGAGCGTAGCTTTGGTGTAAACATAACAGGAATATTTCTATTAGCATTTATATTGCTAATAAAAAATACATATACATAGTGCCACAGTAGATATTTTAGATATTTGGTGTAAATTTCAAGTTCCTAGCATTTTAGTTTTCTGTCTTTTTTGGTAGTAAATTATATATTATAAACGTGTATAAAATAAATATAAAAGAAAATCACATATAATCTATATAGTCGTTAACCATGAATAGTTAATTTGTCATTTTCTAGTTTAATATAAAAAAAATGTTTTTCTTTACGCTTTTGAAAACTATTTAGAAAATCAAAATATTATTTCAGTGTAAAGTACTAACTGTAACAAATTTCCTATCAAAAATCAGAAAAATCTTACTTTACTACTTCTGCACGAAAAATTGCATATGTAATTAAAATAATTTAATAAAAACGCATAATTTTATAACCAATACATTTAATATTAATTTTTGTTTTAATCATATTTTAGACATCTCTGTATTTTTATATTGTTTACTTATTGTATGTATCTATAACCACTTAGTTTTATGAGAGACAAATTTTAATTCTAGTATAAATTTATATTTGAATACTTTATATATTATAAACTATTACTATAGGTGTTATTTTTTGTATACTATTTTATAAGTAGTTACTTACGAAACAAAAAGTATTTTAATAGAAGTACGAGAATTTTTGAAAGATTTAAATTTAAACAATCTACATATTTTGTATATATTGTTCAATGTTATATTTTTATAATTACATTTTCCTTCTTTTTTTTTTTTAATTTAACTTCATCATAATATAATGTATTTATGTATCATTTATTTATAACGTAGAAACTGAATTTTCTGTGGCTATCCAAATATTATGTAATTTATTATGATAACATTAAAACTTTTAAACATTTTGATTTTATAAAAAATAATAATTTTTAAGTATACAAGTTATCTTATATACATATCATTTTATCGATTCTTCAATTATTTAAAATAAGTGATAACAGTGTTACAAGACATTAAAATTAATATTTGTATAAAATATAGTGTAACAGAAAAGTTGTCCATATCAACATCGAATATAATTATGAGATAAATATTTTAACACACATAGAACATCAGTTTTATTATCATTTGTTCGATCATTAAAAAAATTAAAATTTTTGGCTTTGTTTATTCCTCTGTATTATATTTCAATAATATAATTATAAATATATTATTATTATATTTTATGGTTTTTGTAACTAAAATCTATATTTTATATATGCATACATAAATACATTGATCATAATCTAAAGAATATTTCACTAGGAATCTCTGTTTGTCAGGATTAAATTAATAAAACAATAATTTATATTTTGGTCCAGTGGTCACTTTAATCTTTAATTACAATTTAATATCTTAGAATCTTATACACGTTGGTGAATAAAATATTCAAACTTATTAATAATTAAAAGTTAAACTTATAAATTATAATATTTACGTTTATTTCCACAAAGTCACACGTGTGGGCATCAGCAACACACACGGAGTAAAAAAAATAACTAAATTCACACGCAAGTGTGTATACCCACGTACGCACAATTATTGGTGTTGCCACCCAATTTATTATAATTTCAATGCAACACTATTTTTGTATTTATATGATTAGAATATACCAACCTATTATTATTAAGTATAACGTACCAATATATTACGTATTTACTTTGGTAAAATTTAAAGCACAGAATTATAAAGAAACACAGATATTCCTTGTGATTCATCTGCTAAGATAAAAAAACAATTTCTTAAATTTTACCATAAATTGACTTATGGTTTAAGGAGTTTAATCTGCTTATTTTATCTACTTTAAATATTCTCACTGAAACAGCCCGACTTATGGTAGTAGCCGATTACTCTCTATATTTATTTATTTTTATTTATATTATGAATTAACGAGCATCGGCCCTTTTACAAAGAATATAATTAAAACAAATATAAACTAATAACTAATATAACAAAACAAAAAAACAATACAATAAAAATAGTTGTAATCAAATAGGTAAAGAATTAAGATAAAAATAAACAAAGCAGTAAAAACATTTCAGATGAATAAAATACAAATGATGGAAAAATAATAAAATAATAATAATAATAATAATAATAATAATAATAAAATAAAAACAAAAACAAAGTTATTTTTATTATATTTAAAATTTTTCTATTATTTATAATATTCCTAAACTACTTATCTTTTTCGTATTATTAATTAATGAATATCTTTTAGTAATAACGTTGTTTTTGTTTTAAAACAATTACGAGAAAGAACAAAATATCCAAATTAATACATATTTTATTGGCTAAAATTAATCCATGAGAGAGAAAAGAATTTGTACCACTATTAGTTTTGTAATGAGGAGCTAAAAATAAATCTGAGTTGATTTTTGATATGGAATTCGAATACCAATTTCAGATAATAGCTCAGAACATATAATATTATAATTAATAAGATCAAAAACAAACAATAAATCAGTTACTTTGGGTCTAACAGAAAGGGAAACAAGGCCAATATAATCTAGAATTAGATGGAAGGACTCCCTTGATAAAGAAATATTTGACATGAACGAAATCATTTTTAAAAATTTGTATTGACAATTTTCTATATCATTTATGTATGTCAAATATTTGCAAGACCAAATTACGGAGCCAAAATCAAGATTAGATCGAACTAAAGAAGTATATAAGGTTTTTAAACACAATGGATTTCTGAAATCTTTAATATTTCTATTTATGAAGCCTAACATCTAAAACGATTTATTAATAATCATCTTATGATTATATTTAAAAGAAAGATCACTTTCTAAATATATCCCCAGATCTTTGATTAAATTTACTCTGATAAGAGAAATAAAATCAATAT
>JAIPRL010001801.1:0-72963 GCA_025469235.1 Pemphigus obesinymphae | reverse complement strand
ATCACCATTTCTGTTAAAAAAAGTTTTTAAATAAAAAAAAAAAAAAAAAAAAAAAAAAACATTGTAAAACCATAAGCTTCCTCGCTACGCTCAGAATCTAAAATGTGACTTAATAAAAATCAGTTGATCATTTATATTTAATAGACAATTTATTATTTTTATTAAGAGAACTGAACGCTAGAAACATGACATAATTATTTATAAATATGATATAATATTCATACATGGATATTCAAAGGTATTTTTAACATATTTTTCGAGAGTGTATATAAAAGGTTGATTTATGAACCTATATAAATTAATTAATTTAAATCATCAGTCAATCAGATGTTTGTTCAATTATAGAATTAATTTAGAACTGGATATTCTCGGATTTTGTGGTTAATTTTGAAATACGTCATAATTGTATTAATAATGACAATAGGTGTTCCTACTATTTATTATAGCATATTACATTAAAATGTAGAAAATGGACACAGAAATGAAAATTCTGGACGGAACTAAGTACCTATTTTGGCTGATATAGATGTAAATTATAATGTTATAAATTGTTGTATGTAGTTATGCGAAAATGTGTGTTCATCATAGGCTTTTAAACCGTTCGAGTAAGCTGCTCAAAAAAATTCGCATGGACATTATAATTTAGCCCCCGGATTGAACTGTAGCTATATTTAAGCACTCTTTACTCCCCTTTTCACCTCGTATCCAAGTTTTTCAATCCAGTTTCTGTGCATTTTTATAAAAATTACTATTATTTTGTTGATTAACGGAAAATATTCTAAAACTATTTTTTTGCAAATATTTTTAAAATAATCGTTGATAATTTGACAAAAAATATTTTAGACAAAATAAATAGAAGAGAGTTAGCAGTTTTTTTTTATTACCTACTTTCAACATGGGTTATCGGTTTCGGTACAATTACCGGTAATGACATAAAACGATTACCGGTAAATTTCAAACCCCGAAATATAATTTTCGATTATCGGTTACCGATGACCACTTTTTAGATTTAAAAATAAAATCAGGAAACGGTTCTTGATTCTCAAATAGAGAAGTTTTTAACCTGTTTTAAGCCCTGATTATAAGTAATATTACACATATATAACTATAATGTGTTAAGTTTCTAAATATATCATTGTAGAGTAATATTTGGTTTTTATTTGAGGGTTTTGGTTAAAAATATTTCATATGTACCCATACCTAATTATTATAGTTATTTAAATTATTTAGTTTTTTTTTTCTCTGAAAAAAAAAAATAATATCTATAATGCTTCCTTCATTTCCCATTGTTAGGTTGTAAATATATATTTTATTAGTCTCGTCGATTTGAAACTTTTTATAGGTCATCATATGACCCTTCCATAATTATTATACGGCCGAAGCTACCTCAGTGTATACACAGAGACTACTTCAAATTTCTTATGTATACCTAAGCTAATTATATATTGTACATTTCCAAAACGGGTACCTGAGACCCAAATATACAATATGCAATGTAAGTATACGTATGTAAGTACGAAAAAAACAACACAACCACAAACCGTTTTTTTTTTTTTTTTATCATTATAATATGATAGTAAATTCGGATGAGTTATTAATACAAGTGATACATACAAATGAAAAACGTATTATAATAATGGTAATATTATACTCCAACATTATCTTAGAAATATGGTCCAGGTGTACCAAAATTATATGACATTTTGTCTTCCATGCTGCCCGATGTTTTATATTAATTTATGTGACCCTCAGATTATACCATTTATATAATTACATGTACATATTACATAAACTGGTAAATAATACTCGACACTCGACAGTGAATTATTGAAGTGCACTCATGTCGGGGGCTCGCCAGGAAAGAAAAATTAATTATATGCTCCCTTAACTTTTTATCAGGCGTATTTGCGTTAATGATGGAGACGAGTAGCTTGATATATTATTGGATTTAATATTGTTTTACGTGCATATTATACAACGTTAATTCATTAAAATGGTGTTTTATTCGTAATTTGTTATATAATACATGTATACAGAAGAGTCGCAATAAACAACGATACAAACGGCGATTGCAAATTGTATATATTCTATGTTATATATACGGCCATTATACCGTTGCTTAAAATTAATATACTCGACATTGAAGTATCTCCCGAAAAAGTAAAGACGAAGAAACGAATATATATTATATGACAGTAATAAATTTCTTGTAAAATAAAACAAACCTTCGAAGTTAGTTTTTTTTTTAATAATGATTTATTCGAACTTTGGAAATATAAAAAAAAAAGTGCAAACACTATGCCTTTGTGTGGTAATGTACTACATTTTCAACAAAAATACGCATATTATTATACATTTTTTTATCTACTAATTATACTATTTCCCGCAGGAAATAGATAAATCCATACACAATAAATGTTTAATATACATTATATATACATATACATATACTATACTGTATATGTGTGTGAGTATATATATAGGTATTGTCAACTTGATAATAACTATTATATCAGAATCAACAATAAAAAAATGACTTATTTTACAAAAAACTTAAAACAATAATTATTATTTTCCTCACAATATAGATAAAAAAATGTGTTTTGTAAAACAAAATTTTGTATTACAATATACATTTAAAAATACTACGAATAGAAAATTATTAATTAAATTAAGAATTATTGTTTGTGACTTAATGGATATTTTAATCAACATGACTAAGGTTTTTTAATGTTTATTTATTCAGTGTAGTAAAACAGATTCTAATTGATAAAATTGATTATCTCCGATTTTCCGTGATATCTGGTTTTTGGTAAATCGAAAATTATAATTGTTAATAAATTATAATATATACTATTGTATATTAATCAGTGATGTGTTGGCTACTACCATGAATTCAGTACCTATTTTAGATTGTATTTCTTAAATTATAAATACTCGTTGAAAATTTAGAAACACAAATTAATATAATTGTAATCCAACTTCAAAGAAAATAATACAAGTAAGTAATGTAGCAGTCTAATTTAAAATATAAATACTAATATAATTTCATTACCGAAAAAAAGTAATTTCCCGAACACTACAACAGGTATGTACAGCCTACAGGCCCTGGCTACAGGCTTGGGGTTAGAGTACCTATAACTCTATATTTTCTAGACATTATAAACAGTTACCTATGTAGTAAATGTTTAATTTTGTTGGTTTTTTTCGTGTTTGTGTTATGTGAATCCATACTAATACGGTATGTAATATTATTTTATAAATAAATGATTAGTTTAGGTTGTAGCTCTATATTATGACGTATATAGGTATAGTTCTAAGGGGTCAAACATTGTCAGACTGGATAGTATAGAAAAATCATAAAAAATGTATCGTTTTTATTAAGCTCCCGATTTGCATATACCTCACTGAATAAGTGTATCCTAGTTTTTTGAGGATGTGGACAAGTTGTATAAATTGTATGGTTTTAGAACAATACCTAGCCGTCTCTTTTTGAAACTTATAGTTATTTGAACTTCAAATTTAAAGCTGCCGGATATTATTTATATCAATATTTATTATTTTCCCTTTTTATCACATCCCCCCCCTAAAATTACCATTAATAACATAAACGTTCATCAGAAAGAATGTTATATTGAAATTAAACGAAGAACATTACGATAATAATTGATGTATATTTTACCGTTATTATGTGCATATTATATTATATTGATATATTATATACTAACTATGAGTTGATTCAATAGGGCCAAAATCGCGTTGATATTTATTTTTGTATTTTACGTAATCAACACATCGAACGATTATTACATATTTAAAAGCGCCGCAGGTGTGTGCGAGGATAATGGAAACTTCATTATGCCACGTTACTATTTAAATTAGCATAGTCTCGTGGGACACCCTGTATATACCTATGTTAATTTAGTGAGATTCGTCAAAAATTAAACAAAGTTGAATATTTAAGGGACTTTTTGGTAAATTACGTATATATGCTATAACGTACAAATGTTGAAAAAGATAATATTTTACATCTTTACTTTATTTTTGAAAATCGCTTTTTAATACAATTATTATTTTTAAGTTTGTTAGTGCATTTATTGTGCCAACAACGGTATTAATACTACCAATAATGAATAAATTACAGAACAGAAAATATCCTATGCTGAAAATAATATGTATGTTAAACGATATGTTTAGAGACTGAACTATACAAAGGATTTGCAAGACTCGGCAACTTATACTCACTTATTGTTTAAAAACTAATTATTAATGTTAAGTTAGTTACAAAATAATAACTAAGTTATAAATGAAAACTTACTTTTCATTTTAGTAAAAGAAAAAATGATCCAAAGTTAAGTTAACAGTTTATTTAAAAATAAATAAATCTAATATCATTACCTAATTAAAATTTAATATTATTTTTTTCAATATTTATCTTTACGATATATCTGACTCGAATATACTTATAGGTAAATATTTGTTAAATATCAATAACACGGATTTTTCGACATTTTAGTATATGTAAAAAATATTAAAATGTCATGTACATTGTACGCTATAGATACCACAATATATAGATTTCAAAACATTCTCCTAGCGGATATCAACTTTAGGATGCCTATTCATCAGCTGTTGTGAACAGAGCTGACCCGAGGGGAATGTTCCAACCCCATAATTTCGGAAAGCAGTCGACAAAATTAAGTTGAGTTGGCAATATTAAGTTCAGTCGGCAAATAGTAAAAAAAATCGATGGCTTTTTTTTTTTTTGCTTATTTTATTTTTCAAAGAGAAGTGTAATATTATTTTTTTTCATATTTACACTCCCCCCCTTAAAAAAAAATTTAAAAAAAAGACGGCCCCAGTTGTGAATCTCCACTTCCATTATGGTAGATACCTTTATCTGCCACTAACTAGGTACCTATGTCTTATTAAACCTCCATACGTTTCGCTAATGAGGAACCAAGCTTTAACTTCTGAGAAATTTGTCTATTTATAAATTTGTATATATATTTTTACATAAATATTTTGTGTTTATTTTTAAGTGATATTTATTTGTATTTCATTATTGTGTTTTATGTTAAAATCCTATTTTCTATATAAATATATAAAATATAATACCTACCTAAATAAAAAACACCGATTTATATGATTATGAAAAAAAAATTGTTATAAGTTATAACAACTAAATGATAAGTGGAAGATGGTCCATCATCCCTTTGATCCCAAGGAAATGGAGTGTATATTATTATTATTTTAAACTTGAAAGCAAAGATAAATTATTGTATTCGAAAGATGATGCTGAGCAAAGTTTATTGAATATGATATTATTAAACATAATAATAATTAACCGTAAAAACTGTATTTGGTATTTTATTATTTCCCTTAGATTTAGTCATAGGTTTTTAAACATAAGATTAAAACACCTTATATTTCCGTTATTATACATCTGTTTCTTCGTATTTACTATAATAATATACCTAATTATGAATTTGGTTACCAATGGTATAGTTATTAATCGTTTACATTAGACATATATATTATGCATCCATCTGTCTATACAATTCTTTGCTTTGGTTTCCAATATCTATATTTCAAATTTTTATCCGTGTTAGTAGTTTTATATTTCTATAAAATTTTTTTAACCTATTATATACTTATAATAGTAGGTTAAAAAAATTGTTTATGGAATTTTAGTTTATTGTTTAAAATACATTTAGAAACTGAAAATTATGTATCAACTAGAACCAATTTACTATCGAAAAAGCTCTTTACTTCAAAACTCTTTTTACCTTCTAATATAATACTTTAAATTAAAAATAAATAGATGGGGGATGCAAAAGTGCATTAATAATAATTCTCGTTTCTAAATACCTACTTTATTGTCTAAGGTATTAATTCTAGAGGAACCCATAACAACTATCTTATATATTTATTTTTATTTTTTTTTTTGTTATTTTATTTTTTTTAAAAAATCTGTTATAACCCGTTCAGTTCATCTGCGCCCTCAGTGACGTCACACGTTTGACCAGATTAATATAAGTTAATATTAATTGAACAATATATGATACCTACAATGTGCAATTTTTATAATATCATGGATATTATTGGGTAATCACTATTTTACCGTGAGTATTCCATAGAGATAACCTCAAAAAGAAGTATGTATAGGCAACACATCTGTGCTTCCACAATTTTAATAATCCCTTCAAATTAAAAAATGTAATGGTCGCCAAGAGTGCAGATGAACTGGACGGATTATAAATAAGGAACAATAAGAATAAATGATAGTTATGAGATACAGGGAAGAAGTGACAAAATTGTAGAATCCTCCCAGTAGAAAAACTACGACAAGATTAATACATAATATCGTTTATAACAATATAGTTAATTTAGCAGGTCATGACACCACTACCTTTTTAATCTTTTAATGGGATTTCCTGGGATTGTATTAGATGATATTTTGGAAACAAGAGTAGTTTTGTGATGAGCTAGGCGTTTATTTCAAGGTAACTCAAATGGTCTTGGATATAATAGGAAGCTAGATCTGGATCTGCACTGTTGGCCATTATGTCTTAATCATTCATTACTGGCTAATAAAATTTACCAATTAGTGTTTGGTTTGAGGTCAACTGGTCACAGATAAATATGTTAAAAAGTAGAGGAGTAATGACTGCCCTTTGAGGTACACCTGCTTACATTTCTGTAAAAAGAGAGGTAAAGATATTTATGCGAACGAAGAAAAATCGGCATTTAAGGTAGGATATAAAGATTAGATAGTAGTAGCTAGGAATGAGCAATTTTTAAAGGAAACCTAAATGCAAAACACTCTATCGAATGCTTGAAAAACGACGAGGAATGCTTCGGTGCGGTATAATTCTTCTTCTAGGGCGAAGGAGATTTTGTCTACAAAGCAATGCACATGGTTTATTGTAAAATATAATATATCATATTTTAAAACAAAATAATAAAATAGGTATAAATATTCATTTTTTAAGAAAGAAATTTAAAATATAGGTTATATATTAATATATCTACTATTTCAATTTGACAAAAATCTAAATATATGTGAATTCAGGTCCTACCTAACTGACATTTAACTTATAGATACATTCAAATGGTTTCATTAAAAAAATATTTCACCTATTATACTCTGTTTTAGCCTATAAGAAAAATAAGTAAACTACAAAAATCTCCGATTTTTTTAAAATTTTCCTCCCTTCTACGCCCCTTCTAATATAACTCTTTTAAAAACTAAACAATCGTAAATCTTTAACGACTCATCAATATTGATTCTTTCATTTTTATTGAATATTTATTTTTATATTTATTAAATAAATTATCATTAATATATACAAATGCACACATATACAGTAACACTATTAAGTGTCGTTATTACCATTCTTATAATATAGATACGTCCCATTCTGAAATATTTTTCAAGAAAAATATGAATATCAATCTTCTCATCCCACCCAACGAATATTGAATATATTGGATTTATAATAAATAAGTGTAGGTTTATCAAAATATTATCTAAGTATAATAAAGTTCAAATCACTATATCATACAAGTTCACATTATTAAAAAATTATAATAATTAATTACAAAATAAAATAAATTTTTATTGCTTATCTAATCTAGCCTAATAATCCTAATGCATCTTTTCGATTTACCTACCTATTTACTGTATTCACCAGATGAACAGCATTATAATTTGATTCGATTTGCTTTTTTTAAATCTGTTCACAATAAATTTGCAGTTTAATTAAATCTAAGGTTTCATTATTATATAATATTATAATGTAACAATAACAATTGGGTCACGATGAACGAAATATATAATCGATACTTGATACAGTTATTTAGTAAAACAAATTATAATTATACGACATAAAATTGTAGTTTAAAGCTTATTTTTTGATAAAAATATTTTGACATTGTGGTGACGGAAAACAGGAAAAGGTTTTTCCATGAGAATATATATATATATATATAGGCACATAAACCTAATGAAATTCGTTTTTCTGAAACTTATTTTATCATATACTTTTCGAAAAATTATAGTTTATTTATTTTTAAATAGTTGAATAATTACACGACCAATATTATTATATTGTGACATACCACTTACATTAAAATAAATACAAATATATGAATTTAAGGACAAAATTTTCGTTTTTAAATGTATTATAATAATATATAAGTCATTATAACACAATATGATGAGGAATTTATAATTATACAATTATTTTTTTATTAATATTTTTTTTCATTTATTCTCGTAATAGAATGCGTTTTTTATACATATTAATTAAAATATAAGGCGCTGATTATTTCATTGTTCTTAATCATTATTATTTACACTATAAACGAGATGTATTTCTTAAGTTTGTATTTATGGGAATAAAGACATTAAATAAAATAATATTTCTATTGAAAGTCGTTTTCGGTTTTTATTTAAATCGATAAAAAAAAATACTCACGAGACGTTTAAATTGACCATGATAATTATTGTCAATGGTATAGGTTTGCGTCGATTGTGCTATACAAAATCAGACAAAGGTGCGGGCATTGATCACCAGTTAAAAAGTTAAAGTAAGATTTACATTAAATTTAAAGTAAACGAAATCATGTTTAAACTTTTTAATCCAACTAGTTAATTTTATGACATGAAATAATTATGATACTCAACTAGTTTAAATGCTCATTGTACCAATTATTAACTACATATTTACAGTTAATTTTTTATAACCATCAGCCACATAAGGATTCTAGAGTTATCCATAATTATAATTATATGAATTCTTAAACATATTTTCTAGGTTATGTAAAAACAATAGTACGTTTTATTTTTTTTAATTTGATAATTCTGAAAATCAAGTTAATTTTTATAAAATTTATTTAAAAACAAGAAAATATTTTTTCATATATTTATTTAAATACAATTTATTGTAAAACGTTAAATATCCTCTATACATAACCTAGTAAAAAGGTTAATGAATATAAATTATTAGACAAAATTTAAAGTAGACTACTGAAAGTAGGTCTGTTTACAGGAAATATCATCTCTATTCTAGCAGTTTCTTAATGGATTAGGGATTAATTCCGGAAAAATGTAAAAAGCATATTCCGTTTCTGAATTTCTCTGAACTTTTAGTGAATATGTTCATAGATTAAGTACCTATATATTACATTTAATCTATGATATGGCTGACACACTCTGACGTTCATACCAACATAAACACACGTCGTACATAATAAATGAACTGTATTGTAGAATGTAGATACAGACTCAAACAGTCTGCATGGAAGCGTTAGGCGAACGATTTTTACGAGTTCATTATAGGTACATATCACATACATAGTATATCCAATGGCCAATATAAACGTTATAATTAATTATTAATAAATTCAAGCTTATAATTTAAAAAATAATATTTGAACAAACTTATGATACTATTTTTGAATAATTTTAAAGATAATAAATATTTTAATATATAATATATATGGATACAAAATTGTCTAATTAATGATAACCGTTTCGAAGACGATTTTCTTAAGGTACTTGGTTTAGGTAATAAATCGATTTATTTATTGTATATAAACTTTACATTTAATAATCAATTAAAAAAGTATAATGAAAATAAATGCCTTATTCGAATTAAATACGAAAGAAATGCGGCTTTTTTTAAAAATAAATTATTTAAATGAAATTTATTTTATGGAACACGTTGAAACGTTATGAAATATAATAACATTTTGATAACAGACAAACGGTATTCTTATTATAAATTAAAACTCGTTATAAAGTAAACAAGCTGAATACTATGCCGAGAGCGTATAATTATTTAAATATATGTACAAAGTTTCACGAGTTTTTCAACTCGTATCGTATAATATATTTCTTTATGAACATTATATTTTGACCAAAATTATACGCCCAAAAATGTTCAGTTAATTTTATTTTAATAATAAAATGCATTATTTTCTTCTTATGTATACTTATTACCTATATAGATGTTAGGATCATATAGTTTAATTACGACTTTTGAGAAGTCAATCTAATGAACATGAATGGAGATAACACTAATTTTCATAAGTGTTTTTAGTTTTTATCTATTCAACATATTTCCGTCAATGTTATATTATTATGTTTAATTTTAAAACAGTTATTTCGAAAAATTTTGCAGATTTTTGACTGCCTATTGAAAATCGTTATTTTTTTGGTTCGAGAAGACTAACGGTACGATATTATGCGATGTATGACACCTATTTTGTGTGCAATAAATTACTGGATTAGACGGAAAGATTTGTGACGCGATGCCGATAAAACGTATAAAAATGTATAAATATTAATATAAAGTCGATTATATACCTCAAATGTATATATTTTCATAAAATACTATTGGTGTTTTGAGGGAAAACACAGGATTTTAATACTTTTAACAGTAGTATTTCTAAATATAAATAATTACAATAATATTATGGTAATTTGTTAAGTTGAAACTTATTGTATGTTCATATCTTATTTTATTGGAATAATAATAATTACTCGATATTAACACTGATTCACCTACTTGAAACTTTGATGATAATAAAATAATTTCGAAATATTACAAGTAACATATTATAAAGAACTGAAAACAAAATGAAATAATAATTTGTACTTTTAATTTTAAATTATTATTCTACATTTAATCAAACATACATTTTTAAGTAAATAATAATGTATTATAATACTTTAGAACTATGAATTTGAATTACATTGACGAATATTTAACAGAATAATGTAATTTGAACAAAAAATTTAATTGAATTCAAAGAATCAATATAAAAATATAAATCGTACTTTATTTGAGTGAAGGTTCTAAACAAATAATTTCAAATCAATTGTACAGTCAAGTACATACAAGTAGTCTAAAATTATAATCAAAAGTCAGAACAAAGAAAATGTATTATCCAAAAGTGTGTTATACAATAGCTAAAACAATATATTGGTGACACCATTTGGTTTACAATACTTTTTGCAAATTGTTTTTTTGATTGGCTTTAAAAGTAGGGTTGTTATAATTTTAGATCAACTGATACTTAACAGATATATCAATCCTTCACAAACTTATTTGTGTGATAACACGTCTTTATCACGGCAATAACTTATGGTTAAAATTTTATCTTGGATAGTCCCATATCCATATATAGTATAGTTTATTATTATAATATATGTGCCTCATTTGCAGTTATATCCTGTGCAGACAATACTCGCCCTGTAACCTTCTGTATATAGGAAGAGAATACAAAAAAATGGGAAAAATGAAAAACCTTTAATAAATCCTCGGGTGCAAACGCAAGGCAAGGCTACGTACGAAGTATAAAACCGATTGACAATCATGGTCTCGAGGGATTGAAACTAAGGGCGGGCAGATAGATGATGCAAGCGGTAAGTAATCCTGTTATTCATACACACACACACACACACAAATATATACACAAAAACTCTCACACATAACCACTATATATATATATATATATAGGAAAATATACTATATAGATAGGAAAAAAGTGAAAAGAGAAGACAAACGTAGGGGAGGTTCATTTTCGAAACGCCTTGGCCAACCTGGCAATCGTAGTAGGTACAGCGGGCTACAAGGACGGAGATATTCACTCTTCTCACGTCCGCCACGTGAAAATCCTTCGAGTATAAAAAGTTGTAAACTTCTAAAAGTTTCACTTGGCTTTTAAATTGCTTTTGTCCGGCCAAACATGCTACGGCGAGGACCATAATAATATTACAACAATATACCTAGCTAATACACTAATCCAGTATAGACTTCTGCGGTCGCTATATAATATCACACTCCGCCGATCCTGCACCAAAATCCTTTAATTACAATTATAATAACAATTCCTACTCGTATTATTATGTATCTACCTACAGCGTGCTCAAAAATGACTTTGAACTGTTTTTATATGTACTTAATACTTAAATCTAAATATGAAGATAAATAAAAAGTAGTAGAATACGCAGAATTGCGTCCCTTGATTAATTTTTATTAAAGATTCTTATCCTTCTTACTTTTTGTCAAAAAAATTCGAATTCACTTGAAAAATTTTAGGTACATATAAACTATAACAATATATAACAAATGTAATTTTGATCAAATTGTAAATAATGCAATATGCAATTTTTTAAATTACCATAGTATATTACTAAAGAAAAAGCTATATATTAGAATAAAGGACAACGTTAAATAAAATAGGTAATTTAATGAATATTGCTTTTCCTTAATCCGACATTTTTCATAGATGTGCTGCATTGTTGTATGTGTATATTTATACCTATATAATTAAATACAATAAAATGTAATTTTCACATTAAATTTTACTGAATTAAAACTTCCAAGCACGAATGAACTTTTAATTATTTTAAGCAAATGTGCAAAAAAAAAAAAAAATATACCGAGTGAAGACATGAAGTTCAATCGCTTTTATACAGTGAAATGTGAAAAGTTATGGTTATAAAACGTGTATTGATTTCATATTAATGAATTCAAGAAAATAAAAAGAAATTAAATAAAAACACTTTCTGCCTGCTATACAGTAGTATAATCTATAGAACGCTGAAAATTCCGAAATTGAATAAAACTCAATTATATTATATTATACGCATTTTAACATTTTTAATCCATTAATTGGTCTTCCAAAAAAAAAATAATAATAATACAAATGTTTTTAGGTAGTAATTTATGATTTTATTTACTATTGTTCAAGAAAAAAACTGGATAGAGATTTATACTTTTGTTGAGAGTTTCAAATATTTGTTATAAGCATTTAACTACATCCTTAAATTTACAAAAACTAAACGACCGTGGGATTCAAGACTGGGCCGCAGACATAAACAAGTTCAAAAGCTTAAAATATAATTATTTAATATGGATAATTACTTAAGTAAAATATATGTATACTTATTAACTTTTGACGTAAAGAGTTAATTTAAGTCGGAAATAAATATTTTATATCAAGTAAATTTTTTTTGTCATCCACTTAAAGTTCAATAAAAATGTATACACCTACTAAACTAAGTTTTTAAAATAAAAATTGTAAAATTATTCAAAACCATCTTTTTTCGATTCTGAGTGAAATATAATATGTTTTTTTTTCGAATACAGGGTTTCGTGTAGAATTTTTCATGATAAAACCTTATTTTAATAAAAAAAAAATGCGTTCTTGTTAGTACCAACTTTAAAAAAGTACTTTTTTTATTTTCCCAGTAGTTTTCGTAAGTGTAACGTGAAACTACAATTACAACGGTTTTTTTTTTATAATACGATTATAATAAAGTCAGCTTAGATCATCTTTGGAAGGCAATGATTTATCATTGATTTCAAGTTTCAAATAATAATAGTAAAATATTCTGTACAGAGATTATAGATCATTATTATACAAGACTTTTTAAAACTGATATTTAGAAAAATGTTGATGGTAAAACTTTGTCTAAGATTTTTAATATTTATATATCTATATACGATGTTTTTATGTTTGTAAAAATATAAAATTTATACTATTTATTCTCTTGGAAATCCACAAAACTATTACCGAATGGGTAGGGGGATATATTTATTCTACCAATATAAACCATTGTTTAAATCGTATTATACATATATATATATATATATATATATATTAAGTAATTTTTATGTATTTAGGCTTTTTGGAATTCATTTTTAAACGAAACGTTTGCAAATTATTACTGTTCAAAGTTCTCCGGGACGGTATGTCATTGAGATTATGGATATTATACAGAACTCTGCGACGATGACGATAGATATCGTTGGACGATTTCGTGGCTTTTCTCGGTTGCCAAAACTCAAACGACATTAGCTCGTAAACCGCACGTTCAAAATAATAATATTATGATATTATGATACACCGAATGGTTCATAAACCATGACGTTAAAACGTATTTGGTTTTTCGCCATATAATACTCGTATATAAAGAACAATCTGAATATATATGTATAATATTATTTGTTCAGTCCTTATGAGTATAATGCTCTTGGCAGAGACCACAGTTTCGTACTCAAACACATACCTCATATATATACTGCATAAAAATTTGAATATTATGATTATAAAAATGCCGATCTTTTGAATTTAAATTGATTTTAATTACATTAATTTGAATGTGCAGATTTAAATTTTAACGAATTTTAATAATAAAATATTCTACAAAATCGGAATTTAAAATTTCCGGTCTTTTCTGACATTAAAACAAAATATTTTCATTTCTTTACGAAAATGTATTTAATATCAACGCGGGATGTAAATTATACTATTATAAGACGCAACGACCCTATTTCGTACCTAGAATTTTGAAAATATTTTGTAGATCGTTTTTATTGAACGTTTTACAATTTATATTATGTAACTTTTTTATTTATTCAATTGAAACATAACTGATAATAACATTTAAATATAGTCACACTCGTTTAAACTATAGTATCGACTATTGTTGTATGCAAAGTATAATATAAATTGTAACATAAAAATTTGTTCAATATGAAAAAGTTCCATAGATTATTATTTAATATTAAAATTGACCAGTTTATTGATAACGCATAAAGTATATAACCTTTTCATACTTATATTCTCACAAACTGTATTTATCGTGTCAATAGAACTTTCTTGGTATAATTTGGATCTATGTCATGCAAATAAAATTAATAATTTACAAATTTCGTCCCATAGAACTTTTTATCCCTATGTGTTATTTATTCAATAATTCATTTATAAAAGGACTACATTTTTTTGATATAATAATGCACTATTTTTAGGCCCATTTATGTATAAATATATATACTTTTTTAATAAATCCAATTTAGAACCTTTTTTTAATGTATACTACGTTTGCCATCTTTTCCTATTATAAGCCACTAAAAACTCTGAAAGTACCTACCTACTGCATATTATACATACCTATATACCTATACTAATGTTTTAAATGTTAATATTTTATCGTTGATTATTAATACACAAATTACTCGTATCTGCTCAAATTAATAATCATATTATTTACCCTTAGTTATAATTTTACATAAAATGTATAAAGTATACCTTCATAGATACTCGTATATTACGTATAAAGATTTAAATAAATAATAATTTATCATTTTGATGATCATAGAATAATCCAAACGTACAAACATAATAAAATAAAACATTGTATATTTAAAATTCCATTACTTAATTCTACATTTCAACCTATAGGTATATCGTAAGCATAAACGTTCTGTGGTAAGGTAGTATAATGTGTACAATGTCAAAGAAATATACCTAATACCTAGCGCTTTCCGCAACCAGGCAGCGTTTTTCGACCGAATGTGGAAACCTAGCCTAACCTAACCTAACCAAACATCCATTCTGTGGATCCTATCAAACGTTGTGTAACGTCTACATGTATTGAGATAATGTAAAAGAACCTATTGAGTTTTTTTTGTGTAATATTATTTAATACCTATGAAAAAAGCAAAAAAAAGAATCATAATATAAAAATATTATAAAATAATATAAAAATTATATTAAATCAATATTTAATATAACAATAACATGAAAACGAGACAAACATTTAAGTTATTTAACCTATTATATTTTTGTCGTAATTATTATTAAATTAAAATACAATAGAGTATCTTTATTCTATTATATAAATATAATATGATTTACAATAATATTAAGTTTTTGGCCGATCAATTATTATTTACTGAATAGTTGACGTACTATATATATATATATATATATATATATATATATGTATATAGCATTCGAATAAAATTATTCAAATACTGGTTAATTATTAAAATGTAGGTAGTATATTATATTTAAATATTTTTCAAAAATAAATTTGAAATATTAAAATTATTCAAGTTTGTACTTTAAAATAGTCAATTTTTGACACCCACATACCCACAGAAAAATAATTATACTGCTCAAAATCGTTTTATCAAAAATAAATAAATGAATAAAAATTATTATTATTTTCAAATTCAATATATTCACAACAAATATCATATAAGAAAAGTGCATTATAAGCTCCTATTGATATCCAACGAACAAAGTGCCACATACTACTGGACCACACTTTTATAAAATTAATATTACTCCCAATAAAAATAATTCATGAATCATTCATGAATTTTGACGACATTTGAAGACTATACTTACAATTACGTTGACAGTATGCATTATAGAAATATTTTTATAAGGAGTTATTGAGTTTATGTGACCTTTAGTGTATGTTTCTGTATATTATCAGTTAAAATGTACAATTTTAAGAAATGAAAATACATTTACAACAATATACCTAATATAAAAATAAAAAAATACAATCATTGATAATTTAGATATTAGTACCTATACCTATACAAACTAGTTTTTTTTTGCAAGCTTGATGTACGAAAAAATTCAACAGGATGACAAATTTTGGGAAAAAAATATGGAAAAAAAAATCAAAAACTTTTATTTACAGCACCCATTACCGAACCTCATTAAAGAAAACTTAAAATGACAGATTTTGTTAAACATTTATAAACATTTTTTTTATTAATTATTTAATGTGCGTTTTTATTTTGTGTTTATATTAGGTGACGTCATTATGACTACATACATAGGTACTATGTATAGGAACATACTTATTACTTGTATTATATTTAAAATTTAAAATTTAAATACGAATATGTTACAGCAAATACTAGTGTACAGTATTTGGTTACAGTTACTACAGATCTCAATATTACCAAATACAAATTAGTGTATTTTTTTTATATAAGTAATAATATAATTTAATATACCTAGTCGTACATTCAACAATACGTCGTACAATTATTGGCATTAGTAGAAACAGTTCGTTGAATAATGCAAATCAGAAAACGCGCATACATACTACATTCATGTCCAGTTGAAACGGGCCTAAGGCCTCGGCTATACACGACGTTTTCACTCTGCGATATTCCGTCGTTTTATTTTTACAATATTTTAAAATATTGTGTCAACATAATATGCCATAATTATTGTATAAATTGTAGTTACACAATATTATACATACAAACTGTCATTATAATATTTTGTGGTAACAACAGGTGATAATAATACGGGTGATATTTTTATAATTTTCTCCCGCTGTGGTAGGTATACTATAGTATATAGTGAAATTGAAAAAACCGGGATAGTAGGTATATTAGGTAGTTTGGTACCTATTAACAATGTTTACAAAATTATTTACAACATACGAATATATACTCGTATAAAAACCTAAATACAATTTAAAAAAATCCCAGAATATGCGTCGTTGAAATGTACAATTTAGATGGGTACCTAATTAAACTTGTCATATTACAATATATTAAATAGGTACCTACCTACCTACTATATTAATTAATATTTAAGTATTAATAATTGTATTACATATACTACATAGGTAGGCAGTAGCGGTTATAAGAGAGGAGCGATAGGTGGGATCGCCCCCCTCCCTTGGAATTTTATTTTTTTTTTTTTTTTAGCTAATTTAGGCCGGTTAAAACTTTTACCTCCCTTCAAAAACCGAAATTACATCACTGATTTCGCCCACCCCCTCCCCCTTGAACATTATGTATAACCGCCACTGTAGGTAGGTATATAATATAATAGTATAAAATAATTGAATTTATATTAAATTAAAAATCATTTAATAATGAATATTTGTTGTAGTAGGTATAATCTGCATATTAATAAATGTAATTATTAATTAATACCTATACAAAATTATTGTATTATCGAATATAATATAAAAACCCAGCGGATATTCGTTGCCCGTATAGCCGCCTCTCATTCAACTATGTGGAAAATGCGGGGTTTGCGAATTTATTACTTTGACGTTCGGACGATTATTCGCAGTCCGGCAGCATTTTTCCGCAGCGTCCAAATCGTGACGGATTTTTATCGCCGTGTATAGCCACTTTAATCTAAATCAATGTAATTTCAACACGACGGATATCCGCGGCGGATATTCGCGACGGAAAAACGCCGTGTATAGCCGGGGCCTAAGTTGTTATCTTCAGTGCGTACCAAAAACGAACCGTCAGAGACAATATACAACGTATATATATATAGAGTTTATTCACCACAAACCGACAGATGGTTGTGAGTCATCGACCACGCCCACCGTAGGTATTATGCTAATGCCATCTGGCTCACATTAAATTAATTGTAATAATGAATTTTGTAATGGACTTAAGTGCTAGTTAACAAGGTATTTTTATTTTTTGACATTTCTATTGCTTTTCTTATGTTTAATTCCTTATAATTATTTACATGTTTTAAAAATTTTGCTGATTTTATATTATGATTTGTATTTAATAAATAAAATCGCAACAGGAGATTTGTCGTCTTCTTGATTTTTGAAATTTCTTAAATGTTCTTTAAACCTAATATCTATATTTTTTTTGTCTGATCTACATAGCATTTATCGCACTCCTGACATTGAATTTTATAAATACCCGATTTATCTCCTTCCTCTATTTTATTCTTTGTGTTTCCTAATAGTGCTTTCATATTATTATTTTTAGTTGTTACTATATTCACCCCATAGTTTTTAAAAATATTTGTTAAGCCATTTGAAATTTTGGGATAATATACCATTGCTGATCTTATTATTTTATTTTTTAATCCATTATTGAGAGTGCTAACCATCCTAAGTTCTTTTGTCCATTTATGTTTTTTAACCATTTTTAAAATTAAATCTTTTTCATACCCATTACATTTAGTGATTTTAGTTATTATTTTTAATTCTCTGTCAAAGTCCTTTTTATCTAAGGGGATATTAACTAATCTAAAAACCATACTATTAAATGCTGCCAATGGTGGTTTGAGTTTTTGGGAATATACCTGAATGTGTGTGTTTTCTTTTGATAAATTTCAAATTTTAGTTGGTAATCTATTCTTTTAATAGATATGTCTAGGAATGGTAATTTTCCATCGATTTCTTTTTCATATGTTAATTTTATTGAGGAATATTGGGAGTTTATTTGTTGTCTGTTGAAGGAAACTATCTATATTAAATCATTCGTCTACTATTGCAAGAATATCATCAACATACCTAATCCAGATTTTTGGAAAATTGTTATTAGAATTTTAAATATTAATTTTGAACCTACTCATGAACATCTCTGCTAAAAACGGTGATAAAAGGTTCCCCATCGCTGTTCCTTCTGTTTGTTCAAAACATTTATTTTGGAATTGGAAAACATTTTGACTCGTATGTACGTCATTTTGTTAAGTTTATTAATTCATTAATTTTATTTTTCTCTATTTTTAAATATTCTAACCAATCTTTTACAAAATTGGTTGTGATGTCAATTGGAATACTTGGAAACAAGGCTACCACGTCAAAAGATATTAACATATCATTGTTTTTAAGATTAAAATTTGACAATTTATTCACAAGTTCTACATTATTTTTAACTGAAAGACTTTGGAACTTTTTGAATGATGATAAAATCTTAATTAAATGTTTTGCTAAACCATAAGTCGGAGTCCCTATATTAGACACAATTGGTCTTATACTGTCCTCCGGCTTATGAATTTTCGGCAACGCATATAGTTTAGGCATTTGAGGATTAGGTATTTTAATGAAAAATCTACATTTTTCTTCTATTATTAATTTGGAATTAATTATTATTTTGGTTGTTTCTCTAATCGTTTTATTTAAAGGATTCTTTTTTATTTCTTTATAGGAACCATCGTTAATCATTTTAAAAACCCTATCATAGTAGACTTTTTTCCTTATAACCACTACTGAATTCCCTTTATCTGATTTTAGATAAAAGCAATTTTTATTCTTTAGTTGTTTTATGATTCTAAAATATTTTTCGTTATTATTAAAAATTTTTTGGTATTAATTTTTTTGGAGAAATTGAGAAATCTATATTCGTAACTCCCATTTCTATGCCTACAATTATACCTTTAATTGGAAATGTAGAAGGAATGAAACTCATTTTTAATCCTAACTTAAGGGTATTTATTTCATCGTCAGAAAGCACCACATTGGTGCAATTGCTAACTAAATATTTTCCTCATTCTGTAGATAATGAATTTTCCTCAATACTACTGCTATTATTATTCCCTATTTTTTCTTTCTTACTAGATTGTTTAGAAATTAAGGCCTTAAGTTTTTTATCATGAATGTTTTGATTGGTTTCTTATTTATATTCAATCACATAGTACAGTTTTTCTTCAAAAATACACCAGTGTGAATGATGTAAAAATTTTGAGTTTTAAATGTAACGAATAAGCCTCAATTTCTAACCTACTCCTATTACGATAATCGTTTGCTATTTCTAATCTCAAATATTTTTCCTGTGCAAATTTTATTGATTTAGAAGAATTAATATTTTTATAAATTGTACCTTAAAATTTAGTGAATTTTGGTGTCAATTTTAACTGCATACATTTTCTAAGGAAGTATATGTCTGCTCCTATTAAACGGATTTTCGTCTTGATTTGCATGAGTTTGTTCAACTCACGTGTACACTCAATGGGCCTGGACTTCATATTATATTAATATATATAACTGACGGTTTGTTGTTGGTATGCGCTGAAGATGACAACTTAGTTGTTGAAATATGTATACGTAAAATAAAGTGTATAATATTGTCTTTGGATATATAATATAATAATTATAAATAGTCACAAGTACTCATACATATTAATACTTAATAGGTACTATCATCCTATGTATGTTATAATTGAGCAATTAGTATAGATTATATCATTTATAATCAATAATAATATTAAGGTAAATAAATAAAAATGTAACGGACACGTTGATTTTTAAAAAAATTTTTCACACAAAATAGATTATATGTTTAGAACTCCATAGTTCCACTCAGAATTGTTTTTTTTCCAAAGTTAATGATTTATTTATGCTTTTATATGCAATACATCTACCAAAAGTATTCTATCCGATAAGCGAAGTGCTTTAATCCCAATTGGCAAAGTGCACATTCTTAAAAATAAATTTATATTACCTATTATAATAGATATTATTAATTATTATGTTGTACGTATAGTTGCTATAAAAACCGTTATTATTATAAAACATTTCATTTTAATATTTCATAGTAAATACCTATATTTTTACTTTATATTTAGAAATGTATAAATAAAAAAATAATATTTTTATAAAAAGTTCAAGGGTAGTTTTTTAAATTATGTTGTTTCAGTACATTTTGCAATTTGCAGTCCATAAAAAATGTAACTGTGTGTAATGTATTAAATATTTAAATTAATAATCAATCATTTAAAACACATTATCTGTTTTTATCGAAATAAAATATATATATATCTTTTGTATCTAGATACATTTTAGACACATTATCTAGATTAAAAAAAAAGTACTTATCTGGACTTAACGCAGAATATGAGGGTACATTTTTAATAACTATAGATCTTACCTTATTCTCCAAACTATATATTATTATAGAATCTGTTATAAGTAAAATCGAAATTCAAGGTAAAATTAAAAAACACATTCAACCTAAATACTGTTTAAAATATATTTTTGTTTGTTTTATACAATATAACACAAGCATTCTTAAAAAAAAACTATCAGTCTACTTTACATTGAAATACACAACTAAGTACCACAAAAAATATTTATCTGCTGTTGAGCTTTGCTTGTATAATATTATAGAACTACATTCGAAATTTATTGTTCTAACAAATTGATTGACTAGAAAATAAAGTAGTATATATAGTATATATAAAAAAGATGATTATTTTGTGAGAAAAATTATGTTATATAGTAATGAAAAAAAAAAAACATTTATAGTAAATTACATTGTATTGTATTTATATAATATATATAAAAAAAGGTAGGACTAGAAAGATTTATTCAAATTAAAAAAATAGTTTTTAACGGCTAATTGTGATGTACAATTTGTTATTAGTATTAATCATCAGTACTTAGGTGAAATATAAAATCATACAAATATATTTTGTTACAAGCTCCATTCTACAATATTGATAAATAATAATAATAATAAAAAAAAATGTAATTTGTTAGTACAAAATATGTGTAATATTATCATACACTCTTAAATTTATAATTAAAACACAATATAAAACTACATAATAAGGAGTTTTAAAATAAAATACCAAACACGCTTATGTTACAAATACTTTATAACAAGGGTTTAGAAATATTTAAATCAATGTGATGAAAAAACTGGCCACTGAACCTTTCACTTTATTACATTTAGAACATAAAATAAAATAGTGACAAAATATACAAAACAATGAGTGTCCATTAATAAAAGGAAAAAGATACAAGAATGTATTTTCTGTAGTTTATAATTTCTACTTTGTTTGAATATAAAAAAAAACAATATTCAAAATTACTGCCGACAAAAGTTTCAGTTTAAATCTGGTAGTCTCACAGTCGATATGAATAAGGACACAATAAACACACACACACACACACACACACACATATTGTACTACAAACATACAGTGGTAAGTACCTAAGTAGTAAGTAGTAGTTTAATAAATATTTCTAAACTTCAGGTAAATAGTAAAAAAATAGGAATATAACAAAATGTCCAGAGATTTTATAATGATAAATACAATATCTATTATATTAATAAATAAATATATCACAATTAATACTAGACAGCAATCTATATGTATATTTAAGTTTAAACTATACAATGCAATGTGAATAAGTGTACATTAAAATGTAAATATACAGATCATACTTAATGGTAAAAACGGAACAAATGAAAGAGAAAATGTAAATGTATTATAATTAATTCATATACATATTTTGGTAGCAAATAAAAATAGTTGCAATATAATATTATAATTTCATTATTGAAAACAAAAAACATGATTTTAGTTTTTTAAATTGATACTTTAAAATTGAAATGTGAGTACTCATGATAATTAGAATATAAATAGTATAATTTTAATGGATTATAAAGTAATCTATAGCAGGGGTGGCCAGCAAGAAGTGCAAAGCTGCCCTCTTATAGTTTAATTTATATATATATATTTAATGCAGTAAATAAAAAAAAAACTTTTAATGGTATATTATTATAGTTATATCCATAAATTAAGATATATTTATTTATTATAAATTGACTCTCAAACGGACAGTTTTGACAAAATTTACAAAGCGGTAAAACAATGGAACAGATAATGAAAATATGTAGTGTGACATAATATAAGATTACAATATATTTAATAAATTAATTTGTTTTAAATACAGAGAATCAAATTTACAAAATTTTCTTTGAAGTTTTGAGTTTTAAAATTTTTTAAAATAACAATTTTGGAAATTGTAAAAATAAGTATGTATAAATATAAACAAAACAATACACTAACATATGAGTTTAAAAGAATGTTTTTAACAATATTTTTTTGCTAAGTTATAGATATGGAACCACATTGGATACATTTTTCAAAAAATAATTATAATTTTTCTTTCATTGTTTTAAATCTAATAAAAATAATAGCAGTTTGCAAATTTTATATTATCAACAAAGTTGTACATGTTGCAGGACACAAGTGACTATGATTTATGTCATGGTTTGGCCTTCCCCTGATTAATAGTAATAAAATAATTTAAACATTATTTCACATATTTATATATAAATTACATTATATCTAATATCGTAAGTAATAATTAATAATTTAGTTATTTGTATTATACCTATAATAAATACATGAATAACTTATATTATATATATATATGTGTTTCTGAATTGCTTGTAAATATCATTATTTAGGTTGAATTGTGTGGGTGGTTTTCTCATGATAGAGCCGAGTTACATGCACCGTTTTCTCGGGATACAGCCAAATTGCATTTTGCAGGTTTTTTTTTGTAAATTTATTATTTTATAATTTTATTTTGCATATTTAATGCATATTTGTACATTTTTAGTGTATATTTTTGTTTTTAGTTTATATTTTTACACATTCTTATTTAATTAAAAATTTGTTAAATTATATATAAAAAAAAAAAATCATAAGTTTCAAAACTTTCCAACGTATAATAAAGTAGACTTTATCTACTTTATTACGATTGGTCGTTATTGGTTGAAGATCACACATTTTCAATGTTTATGAATGCACCTATAACTAATCCCATTCCTCAAAAGAAAACCCATATTACTATTGAATTTAACCAGTCGTCTATTCAAACTTTTACACGCACGCAATTTGGACCTGTTCCAAAAAATACGCATACAAAATTTGGTTGTTGACTAACATCGCTCTATATATATATATATATGATGTTAATTTAAACATAGTATTCTGATTAGAACTAATCTAAAACAAACAGGAAAAAATATTTAAACATTGGTTTTTCTACAGAAAACAAATGGAAATTTGTATGTGGCACCATTCTATTGTATCAATTCAATATCAATTCTATCGTATTTTACTGTTATCGCACTGTTATATGCCATATTACTATACAATTATGAAATTGTCAACTATAGCATTTTTGTGTACACAAAGTCCTAATAAAATAAATAAGAAGTATGATTGATTCATAACAGTGTACAGTTTTGATCAGGGGTTATTAGATAAGCTACGAAATTAAAGTAACATACATAGGTTATAAAAAACTGCAGTTTTTTATACAAAAACTATGTATTTTTGAATAAGCAGAATTTTTTTTTTTTCATGAGGCATCATATGATACCACTATACATGAAAAGTTTAAATCTAAAATTATTTTTAGGTAATATAGAATGTATACATGGTATAACCCATAACTTGTACGTATTAATTATTTTGCAACAAAATTCATCGCGACCAATTACTGTATGCTACGATTCGTTGTGTAGCAAATATTATTATTGATTCAATACAATAAAAATTTTTAATAGAAAAATAATAACAATTGTTCAACGGATTTGTCAAAGTAATACATACAACAGATTTTTTCAACAAAACATTATACCGACTATTGTTTATTTTTTTAACTAGTAAATAATTTGTTGAAAATTTTAATGAATTATAAATGCTCTGTCTCTCAACTTGTGTTAAATTTACTGAAACTATTTCCTTTACAAAAGCATATCATTTTCAATACATTTTATCTGAAAATGTATAAGTTTTAAATGCAAACTTTGGTATGAATTTAAGGAGTGACAAATGTCTAACAATATTGGCCAAAAGTAATTCTTTAAATTGCATACATTTATATAGGTTCTTTAATATCACAAACACTACAATACAAATACTGAAATCAGTATTCAAAAAATAAATATTATGTTCTGCAGTGTATACTCTTGTTTTAATGACTACTAAGACATCCTAAAAGAAATTCCATCACAGTGAAAACATCTTTCCGTATACCCAAATTGCATAAATAATAATCTTTATTTACTTATATTTAATTTACTTTTCTTTATTTTAATTTAAAATTAAATTGCACTATAAAATTAATTTAACTATTCATTAATCATACTTAAAATCTCAGTATAAACAAATTAGTTCTTTGACTTTTCCAATGTACAGTAAAATTATTCAGTACATTTTAAAATCATCAAAATTGTCTTAAAAATTGATTAATTTGACAAATACTTAGTAAGGTATACAATAATAATTTATAGGCAGCCAATACTTAAAAGCATGAAAAAATGCCATATAAAAATATATTTACCGATTCGGTTTTACAAAAAGTAGACTATATCTATAAATCTTAAGTATAAATTTACTTAATACATTTTTATTAATATAGGTATTTTCGATCATTTATGATTTTAGATACTTTTGTCTTTAATACATATTTTGAAGTTAAGACAAAATGGCAACATTTATTTAATTGAAATGTATACAACAAAATAAGTAAGTACTATCTAATAAAAACTCACTTATAACTATTATTTACAGTGGTGTCTCTTTACGCCATTTAAAACTATCTGTTGGCATATGAGGTGTTTTATTTTTTCGCCCTGCAGCCATTTCTAAACCACTACGAATAGCTGGCATTATTCTTAGTGCTGGATTAGTGACAATACCGTTACGCTTTGGTTTAACATTTCCTGAATTTTTATTATAGCTGTAAAACAAAAGTGATATAAGAATATGTACACTATTACAAAAAATGCTATACATACTTTGAATCAGAAGTTGATTTCTTTAACGCTGCATTATTACCGAGAATAATACGCATATGAGTATCACGCGAAAAATGTTCATCTGTTAATACTGAAACAATACCAAAATGTAAGAACATGAAACTATGTACACATAATATAATGTAATAAAACATTTTAATTATTTCACATTCCAGAAATATAAAAGCTATTTTTTATTTTAGATAATCATTTCTAATAAACAAAAATATTTTTTTAAATATTCTATATTACATAATGTTTTAAATTCTGAGCATAACAAGGAATGATTTGGTTTTACAATAAATTTTTTTATGCATTTATACACTTATTTGGATAGAAGTAGTAAAGGGGTAGGAGTATTCTCATAGAAAATTAATTATATACTAGCCATGGGAGAACACAACCAGGCAGAAACCAAATGTCATTCAGTTAGCACATGAACCACTTCCAGAAGACCTAAAAAACTAATATTAATGTTAATAGTATTTGTAGAAAATATAATTATTTAAATAAATGTATATGATAATCATACAATTAGTAGGTATTCTGGTAAATAAAAATATAATTATGTTACATCATATTTATAAAAATTTATTAAAAATTGTAATCTATACAATTTAGTTTTAAATCATAGTGTATCTGTGGTTTATCAATCTGGAAACCTAATATACCTATCTATAATCGATTAATTATGTATTAATTTTATCCATAGACCAATTATTACCTACTTACTTATCATGTATATTATAATTTTTTTTATTTACCTATTCTTATAAATGTAACTCAAATAATGTATAAATAAATATTACATAATTTTCCCATTTTAAATAAATATAAATCACATTATAGTGTGATTATTTTTTTTTTTTTTTGATAACACTAAATATTTCTGTCTATTTTGATTGATTTTTGTTCTAAATCCAAAATTAAAGTTAAAATTTAAAAAAGCTGTAACTCACTAAAATTTGGGTTTAGGGCAATGATTTGTGTGAAAAATGATTGCAATCATTTTTCCTATTCAAATGTGTTATCAAAAATTGACTTGTGTAAACAAAAGTTGTCAAAAAAAAATTTTTTTTTATATATATTTCTAATTTAAACAATTTTTGATAGCATTCTTGGATAGAAACAACATTTTTAGTAATCTTGTTGTATAAAACATTATTATAAACCCAAATTTGACTGAGTTACAGCAATTTTAAATTTAATAATAATCAATAATTTCAATTTTCAAACATTATAACTCGGTTAATTTTGGATTATTTTTATATTTAATATTATTATTTTGATTATTTTGGATATTTTGGATAGAACAAAGGTTATATATAAAAAAAAAAAAAAAATTATTGAAATCAAATTAATCTATTAGTAGTCATAAATAAGGATTGTCACTTAAAAATATGCAAGTGTATTGTGCATGCACTCTCTGAAAGGGTTGAATATTTTTAAATTATCCAAAAATGTGTATTTTAATAAATACACTACTCCTTCTGAAAACTTCATTTCAATCCGAGGTCATTGCACAGAAATATTTAGTGTTACCTAAAACAATGATTACATTGTTATATCAATAAATATGACATATTATTTATAACTTCATTAAAAAATTTACAATTTGATAAAATGTTAGTAGACCACATACTAAAACCTACATAAAAAAATAAAAACAAATCATTATAAAACTAAAGCATTTCTTACTATGTTCAGAATCAAATATAAAACCAAACTAAAATATCTACTCCCTAGTAATCAAATCAACAATCATAATTAAGTACTAGTAACTATAGATGGATAGACACAACAGGAATATAAGGAGTCTAAATGTATATATAGAAATCTAAAACTGGCCCATTGTTAATTAAATTTATACTAAAATAATTTTTCAGTTTTATTGATTTGGTTAACTCGAGGGAGAATTTGTAACAACTAAAAACTCTGCATGGAATATGTGGTATGATCTGTAGTAATACATCACACTGTATGCATATCTATGAAAATGATTTTAAATTAATTTATACATACACATATTGTAATATAAAGGTATGTATAACATAAAATAATTAATATAATCAGTTACATGCTATCAACATTTTTTTGTAAAACTAGTATACTTTTGAAATCCTAGGTATTTACCCTTCTCTTCCCCTTAATCACTAAAAATGTAAAATATTTAATTTAATTTCAACTTCGATACTTTCTCACATGTATAGACATTAAATTATTCAGAATTAGGTATTTTAAGATATCGCCATATTTATAAAATTACTAGGAACTTTCAAATTAGCTTTGTAATTTTGCAATCATTTACATGGCATGTACCTAGATATTATTTGTAACCTACCCAATTACACGTATTTCTTCCTAATTGGATATATATATACTATACATTTTTTTTCTGTTTACAATATAATAAGGAGTAGACTATAAAGGCCATATAATACAAAGAAACAAAAAAAAATTAATTTATGTTTTATAATATGTATTTTTCTTAACTTTTACCTTAATAAGTGTATATTGTAATGAATACATAATAATAATAAATGCATACAAATGTAAACTTTATTTATAATAAGTAATAAGATAAAATAATATTGAAAATATTATTTTATCAGTAAATAAATAAGTACATTCACACAACTCATATTATATACAAATTAATTAATTATATCACCTTGAATACTTGGAGCTGATGGTTCTTCTGAATTAGGACTGTGAGGTGGTGTAGCATATATAGGACTCTGCAAAGGACTAAGAACTTTAGACGTAGGCCTGGACTTAATACGACGACTACATTGTTGTAGTTTTTGAGTAAAAGTCAATGGTGTAAGCTACAAATTAATAACAATATTATTATTTTTAATATATTCTAAATATATATTTTTTATAAAATGTGTATGATATTTACTTGTGTTGGCAAATCTTGATGAGAGCTTTTAGTACTGTCAGTCATATTAGAACTGGATTTGCTGTAGTTCGAAACAAATGATGTACGTTTAGCTGTAGAATCTGGAGATTCAATAGGAGAAGAATCATGAATAGTAGCATGGTTTGTATTAGATAATAATGGGTTAACTAATATTGCCGAAGATGGTTTGGTTTCAGTTGTTGAACCGGAACCACAAGAAGTATTTGCTGTATTGAATCCATTACCTACAATTATAGTTTAGTAATAATATTATCATAATAATATATACCAAATATAACTATTAATATTACTTTCAATTTTAATGGGACAAAATTGCTCAAGAATTTTAACAATGTTATCATGACCACTTTTTGCTGCAATTTTTATTGCATTTCGTCCACAATGATCTGATACCAGTGGGTTTGCACCTTGCATTAATAGCAATCGAACACATGTTTCATTACCTTCTTGGGATGCAATACCTATATTTAAATAAAAATAATAATATTCTTTAGAAATTAAATAATAAAATAAAATTTTGGATAATTGTTATTGTTAAGGACGTTAGATACCCGACAAGCTTTTTACCTACTTTTTGTCAATCTCACAGATGAATGATGGGCACTATTTAATAATCACAATTGAACAGTTTGATAGATAAGTTACTATTGAACTGTTTGATAGATACTTAAAAACTATCGACTACTTCAATTATCGATTGATAAGATCTGAACTATTCGGTTTGTTGTCCAAACTATTTGGTTAGTTTGAAATATTCGATATTCAATGAATTACTCAATTATATAATATACTCAAAATGTATTATGTGTTTAATAACATGTAAGTATTATAGAATAATTATGTAAAATATAAAACTTTTTGTACACTGAGGTCAATATTATTAACAAATTATTTTTAAATCAATATAATATAGTAAATTTTCATATAGTGCAGAGGTATCTAATATCTATTATATATTTATACATATTTAAATGGATGTTGGTATATCTAAGATTAATAGACTTAAAAACTACTGGACTGATTTTTACACAATTTTAAGTTTATTTATGTACAAAAAAATTAGTATTTTATTTTTTATTTCCTTAAGATAAACCTTTGAGATGCATAATCGATTTGTTGTTTGATAAGCACATAAGTTTTTTAATGGCCCTAACTTTCAACAATACTGTTTCCAGAAAATAAGTTTCCAAAATAGGTATTTTCTATATACATACTAGGTATGTTCTATGTATAAGTTCTATGACATATGCGATTTTAAAAACAATCAAAACAGACAAATGTCTCAAGTTAATATAACTTCGCAAATTGGTAATTATTAATTGGAAACTTCTGTTTTTTTACGAGTTTTAAAAAGAGGAAATAATCATACATTTACATACTATTCGTATGTTGAATAGAATAAAATCATTAATTATTATTTAATACACAATTAATACAGAAATGAAAAAAAATCATTATTTAGGTCTAATATATAAAATATAAATTATTATTATAGTTTATACGAATTATAGAAAAAATATTACGAACTATTCGGTAATATAATTGGAATAGTCTGTATCAAACTATTCGAAAGTTTTTATCGAAAATCACGTTTGGTCATTTAACTATCTGATATTTTGAATTGATGAATGAATTATCTGTCGTAGATTAAAATATATTGAGATTACAAAAATGAAATATTAAGTTTATGATACTATATGTCTATACCTACACGCATTGAATTGAATATTTACACTACTGAACAACTATTAATTTTATTATTTTTATTTTTTTTCCATAAGAAAATCTTATTAGATAAGAACTTTATTAGGTATATATTTATATAACGGATATAACGTGTAAAACTGGCTCACAGCTAGCATTAGTAATTACTCATTCGTCGTTTTGTGCCTTTGATATAGATACTGAATGCATCGTTTTGGCAGTTTTCATTAATGGTGAGTGTTATTTTTATAATAATTCGAAGGTTATATGAAATAATATATTATATTTTTATAGAATTAACAATGTCAAAAAGTAAAAATGGGAGATCATTTCACGAACAATTGACCGTAGATTTTTGGGTAGTTTGAAAAAATAATAAAGCGTTATGTTGTTTATGTAATGAAACAGTAGTTGGGGCCAATTTTAATATAAAAAAATATTTTGAAACAATTCATTCGAACATATTTTCTTTATCAACTGAAGAAAAGTTGGAAATAATTTCGCAAAAAATAAATTTAAAAATCAATATTCAAAATATTGTTTCAATAACTACTGACGGGACTCCAAATATGGTTGGTAAACATAATAGATTTATTTAACTTTTTCCAATAAAATTTTGCATCTTATAATCAACATTGATATTTTAGGATATTAGATATTTTGATATTATACACCAAAAAGCGTTGTGTGCAAAATATAGTATGAAATCGCTTCAAAAAGTAATGGAAACTGTTACAAAAATTGTCAATTTCATAACATTTCGAGCTCTAAACAGCCGCCAGTTTGCCAAATTATTAGAAGAGGTCGAGTCACAATACTCTGGTCTTCTTATGTATAATAGTGTTCGTTGGTTGAGTCGCGGTCATGTTCTTCATCAATTTTTTTAATTACTAGAATAAGTACGGATATTTTTGTCTGACAAATCTCGAGGTTATCTAGAGCTTACTGATTTAAATTGGTTGAATGATTTGATATTTTTCCCATATTTTACTGCAATTTATAATGATTTAAATAAAAAACTCTAAGACCGAGGTCTAACAGTTTTAACTATGTCTAAAAACATTAGTTTTTGAAAAAAAAAAAATAGAAGTTTTTTGAAAAAGTAATTAATAAATTCAAAACATTTTAAAGATAATCAGCTTGATATGAAATTAATAACAAAATATGTAAAAATATTAAAAAATGCATACGAATTATTTTTAAGCAGATTTGCCTAAATTTGCCATCTAGAATCAGTTTTAGAATTTTTAATAAATCCACATAATATTAAATTTGACGAACTTGAACTTAGTTTTCATGAGTGGTTAAGTATTAAAAATTTAGAAATGGAATTAATAGAATTTCAGGGAAGTATTATTTGGAGAACTAAATTTATTAATTTGAATAATGAGCTGGAAAATAATTATAGTGAAATTGGTACGAATGTTAAATCGAAAATTTTAATTCTTGAGTTGTAAAGTCTTTCAAATTCATTTGCATCTATGAAAAAACTAGCTCTTTCTTTATTAACAATGTTTGGATCTACTTATGTATGTGAGCAACTATTTTTTTCAATAAATTTAATTAAGTCAACTGCAAGAAATCGTTTTGGAACAGATTTAAGTGAAGCATGTGTTCAACTGAAATTAACCAATTACAGTCTGAGGATTGATTTATTGGCCAATAAAATGCAGCAATAAATTTCTCATTAAAAACGTATGCATAACAATTTTATATTTTAATATTTCAATATTTTTTATAAATAAAGATTTTGTTTAACATACTTACGTGATATTTATACTTTTAGTATCTAATGTATTTAAATTGTTTAATAATGTAATATTTGACTTGTTTTTTATCATTCATACCATGGATGTAAGAATTTCTAAGTTTAAAAAAAGGGTTATCAAACTAGTTCACACGCAGGGTAAACAAAATCCAACAAAAATGTTCACATGCGGGTACAGAAAGGTTCGCCATCCAAAAATCCAGATTTTGTAAACGTTCAAACTTTTACAGTCCAGGGGGCCAAGTATTTAGAATAGTTATAAAAAATAACGATCATTATTTCGAAATTTTTTATAAATAACGATGTTTGGTAGTATTGACAATCGTTTGTAAAATATATTGATAGTCATATCCATGAAGACTAGAATAAACGGCCGCCCACTTCAATAAACGTCCCGAAAACAGCCGCGCGATTAAATTGTCATAGGTTGCGCCGAAGTCTCAAGGGTTGCTACTTTGACACGCGTAGTATAGAAGTTATTGACGTTTTTTGATTTTTTTAAAAAAATAAACAATATTTTTAATCCTAACCTTTTATATTTTTTGTAGGTTGTAAAATTATGCATAAATTGATATGTATATATGTACACTTTAATTATTATTATTATTAATTTATTTAATTTTAAATGTCATCATATCATGTAGATAACTATAAAGATATAACTAAAAAAAAATAACTTACTAAAAAAAAAAAAAAAACAGAAAAGTTTCTAAATTGTAGTTTATTATGTAAGTACAATATAATTAAATTATTGGTATATATTTATTATATATTTTACCTTGTATCTTAATTATGTTGCAATAAATGTAATATTGCATGAAATGTGGTTTAGTCTACAGTAAAAATGTAATGCCGTAAACATTTCTTAATCGATTTATAAAGTATATTAGATAACTATAATATATCAATCTAGTCTACAAGTTATATTTTGAGGTAATAGTATTTAATATAATGTAAGTAATATATTATTCTGTGGTAGCAAGTAGGTACCACAATTTCATGAACCTTAAATTGTGAACTAATAACTATACATTTAAATGATAAAATATTGATTTAATTGAATATTGCAACTTATTGCATGATAAAAAATCACTGACAGAGTAAACATATGGTGACAACGAGAATAAATCTGATAATTCAATGATTTAAAAAAATTTAATTAATTAATAATAATAATAATAATTATTATTATTATTATTAAAGTATACGTATATGCATATCAATTTATGTGTAATTTTACAACCTACAGAAAATATAATAGGTTAGGATTAAAAATATTGCTTGGTTTTTTTTTTTATATAACTCAAGAAACGTCATTAACTCTTATATTACACGTATTAAAGTAGTAACCCTTGAGACTTCAGCGTAGCATGTGGCGACTCTTTTTGGGACATTTTACTTTAACGGAGATTGGCCTCCTTATTCTAGTCTTTATGGTCATATCGATATTTTTGATATCACGGTCGCTATTAATAACGACTATTAAAACCATTCGTTATTTTAAATAACTATCGTATACGTACAAATATCTGTATCAATTTTAGAAATGTTATCATTCGCTTCAAATAAAATAATGATAATAAATGGTTTATAATAATGATTAATGTATTTATATATTTATACTATTGTGTTAATTATTATAATATTTTATTATCATAATATTACATTATTGAAACGAAATTAAATTATGTATAACTTTTATAACATTTTTACATATATACTTACATTATACTTAGGTACATACTTATACACTATACTTGTTAAAACAACTTGAGCAAGATAGGTAATAAAGTGTTTACGAATTTTATCTGTTTATAAGTTATACAGGAATAATACAAATAATAAATAATACCAACATGATGTAGACTGCACACCAATTATACCTAAACCAAATAAATAACACCTACAAAACAATAGCGATAAAATGAAGTACAACCTTTATTTACATAATTTGGGGAATCAAATTATATTTTTTTTAAATGGATGAACTTTCGTGGAATTCAATCCACGATTTGATTATTTACATACACGTTGACTAATTTATTCGTTGTAGTAAATCACTATAAATTTTATTAGATTAAAGTATGAAATAATAACGTGCATTTCCCCAGCCCCCCCCCCCAAATTGGATTTTCGTCATTTTTTTTTGCCAATATTTAGTACATAATTTGTGCAACAAGATTTAAAATTTGTACACATTTAGTTTTCGAAGAATTTACAGCAGCCCCATGTACAATATATGTCTACATATATTACATGTGTATAATAAAAAAATATTTAGTACTTCAGGATAAGATACGTGAAGTTGGCCCCCGACTTTGTCAGATCGACTCCGGACAAATTGTAAACAATTATAAATTAATAGTAAATAATTGTAGATTTACTTTCCAAATTTGTAAATTGTTTCGTTAGCCGTAAAAACAATTTTTGTCAGGGGGGCCAAATTCACGTTACCCCTTGACAAATTGAAATAATTGTAAACTTTATTTTGAATTTCATAAATCATTACAAGATTTTAATTAAACAATTCGCAATAGTCTGATAGGGGGCTGGAGAAAAGGGACGATGGACAAATCTCTACCACCGCTGACCTACTCAACCCCCACTGACCTATCCGTTTTACTCTAATCGTAACGAAGAATAATGAATATATTGGTTTTACAATGATATGTTTGTGTGTTTGCGTATTATTTTATTTATGTTTGTGTTAAAGTACTTATTCACACTTTCGGGTATAAGCAGTGTATTAAAATGCCAGAAACTTATTATTATATTTTATACGTTTTTATAAGTATTTTATAATAAGTTATAATTATAACTTAATATATTATTAGAAATTACATCAACCTATAAATATATAGTATATAAATACTTGAACTCACAATATTTATCAATATTCAACATACAAAATAATTTTAAAATTATATTTATTATGATTTTGTAACGATACAGTTTCACTGAGTCATTACTTTATGTCTCTCTCGGTGTTTTTACTTAGGTAGACATACGGTGGCGCAGAGTACGAGATGCATGTATATTTTTTCAAATATCACAATCAACTACACACGCTATACAACTATACACGCTAGTCGAGTGAAAACATATAAATATATTAGTAAAATTAAAACATTAATAATAATATTCAAAAAAATAATTATCAAACAAACAATGATTTTAATAAAAATGGTATGGATAATTTTAATAATAATAATAATGGCAGATATTTAAATTTAAATAATAATTATAATGGTGGGAATAATAGTAACGGAAATTTTAGGTTTAATAATAATTATGGAAATGGTTATGGTGGTAATTATGGTATAAATAATAGTTATAATGATAACAGGGATTATAAATTTAATGGTAATATGGTAGTGGAAATTGTAGTGATAACAATAATAACTTTAATAGCCATAATGGCATATGGTTATGTGGGAAACGGTGATAATAAACTAAATTTTAACCAGAATCGTATTAATAAGGATAGAATTAGAAATAATCAATATTCATCAAATTCTGAATACATTAAATATAACAATCCCAATAATAAAAATCTAATCGGTAACAAATCGGAACAATATCAGTTTTAGAAATAATAATAACTTGATCCAATAGTACAGGATCGCGATTATATTAATACGAGTCAAAATAATTTTAATCCAAATTATACTTCTCAAAATAATTCAAATAATGTAAATCAAGTAAACTGCGAATATAACAATAATTATCAGAATATTCCAAATCAAAACTCTTTGAATAATAATGATAATATCAATAACACAAAAAACATGCAATTCAGGAGATAGACATTAGGTTACCTCTTGACAATAATAAAAATCCTAACATTGATAATTCTAAATCCTCGGATAATATATTAAATGAACACATTTTTAGTTGCGTTTCAAATTTTACTAAATTACCTACACCAGGTGTAAAAATGCAGATAGTAGGACATATTAATAATATAGAAACGCCCATTATTTTGGATTCTGGTACAACAATTTTTGTAATCGATAGTGAACAAGTAAAATTAAATAATTCTCAAATACAAACAGGAGGTATACGAGTTTACACAGCAAATGGTTCAGGTTTAAACGTAGACGGTAGAATGAATGTGAAAATTAATTTCCAAAATTTAATTTTTTCTGTACAATTTATTTTGGTTTCTAATCTTTGTGAACCCGCATTACTTTGTACTGATTTTTTTAAGTAAATATCGAGTACAATTAGATTTTTTCAACAAATCAATTACGATGTACAAAAATATCACTACTAAAATTTCAATTAATTTTGAACCTGAACCAGATTATGATAAATTGAGGGGATATGTTAGTGAAAATTATACTCCAATATCTCATGATATGCAAATTAAAAGTAAAGAAAACAAGGAAGAAAATATTGAAAATAATATAAACTTAATAATAATGAAAACATTTTATTAATAGAAACGCTAATTAAAAAAACAAATAATTCAAAAATTAAGTGGTGGAACTGTAAAACACAACCAGAATTTAACAATTTTGAAGTAATGAATTTAAATCGTTATAATGCAGAAATAAATGCTAATAATAATGAAATAAATAATACACATATAGAATTGAATAAATCAATAATGTCTTTGGCTACAAAATTTGTAAAGTCAATAAATGTACCGGCTGATGGTAACTGTGGGATTCATGCATTAGTAAAAATTGTGCGTGAAGAAAACATAATAGATTTTCAAGATATTCGAACTCTTTTAAAACTAACGGATTTCAAAACGCCTATTTGGTTAGAAACAGATGACTTAGCAGCAGTTATAAATCATTTTAATTATAATTTATTAATATTACACGAAATAGAAAAACAATTTAATTATACAGCGTTAGCATTTTATAAACCAAATCGAAAATTTCTGTGTATTTTTCATGCTGGAAATCATTGGAGGCCAGAAATATTTTCTAATATAAAAATAATTAATTTCTCACGCTATTGTAATATATGATTTTCCTTCATTAAATTCGCGACACAGCAGTTTATATACTCGCTATAAGTAAGGAGATAGAGTAGGTATACACAACATTTCAAATGTAATAGAACACCTTACGTATTCTCCGCAATTTAATTCTAAAAACATTGAAAACATATGGCCAGACACTATTTTTGCTGATTTCAATATTATTCTAGACTTAACATTACAAGAAAGGAATAAATTAAAAGAATTATTAAATAAATATAAAGAAATACTTTCGCAATTTAAGTGGGATTTAGGAGAAGTAGATACCGACTCTATCAAAATTAAGTTATCAGATAACACTCCAGTAAATTTACGGAACTTTAAATTGAGTCTATCAGAAATAAAAGAAATCGATAAACAAACTAAAGAGTTATTAGATGTAGGTATAATTGAGCATTCCGTAAGTCCTTTTTCTTCATCTGTAATTCTCGTTCCAAAATGTCAACCTTAAGGCACAAAAAATAAAGTTTCTTTAGAATATCGGTTGGTCTTAGATTATAGACGTGTAAATAAAATACATATAAAGAAGTATATCCTTTACCTATAATACAGAATATTTATGACTCATTAGCTGGAAACTGCTCGACAATTCTAAAGAAATCACTAGCATTTCAACGTCTACGGGACATTATCAATTTACACATCTTCCTTTCGGTCTTATAAATGCATCTCGAAAATTTCAAAAGGTAATGAAAAAAATTATGGCAGGATTAAATATTATAGGGTAAATTGCTGCTATCTGAACGATTGTGTTTGTTTCGGAAAAACTTTCGATGAACATTTAAATTAACTCGAAATTACTTTTGAAAGATTATTAAAATATAAATTAAAATTAAAAATATCAAAATGTAAATTTGGATATACCCAAATGAAAATATTAGGTAATATTATTGATGGACAAAGTATTAGACCCACAGAGGAGGGACTTTTAGCTATTACACAATTTTCATCGCCCAATACAATTAAATAACTTCGAAGTTTTTTAGGTTTGGCAAACTATTTTCAGGGATTTATTCCCAATTTTAGTAAATTAGCTCACCCACTTAAATTTACTTTTCATGATCGAACACGGTGTGGCAGATGCGTGGGAGTTTATTATTAGATCAATTTTATTAAATTATATTATATATGTATACGTTAGCCAATGTTTCAGGATACGAAATCGACGAGTGTGTATAAAATAGATGTTTGTCGGAGCCAAATTGACTACGTGTTAAAACTGCCATTTTAACGGCAACTCATTAATCATTTATTATGTATTTTTGTGTAATTATCTAATATTGTTTTAACAAATTAACACATTTATCGTAAAAACTAAAATAGTATTATGACCGATTAAAAAGCAAGAAATGTCTAAACAAGATTTGTTTTTTAATAAGTAATAATTTTTAAAGGTCATATACAACATATTGTTTGTATTTTTTATAAAATACCTGAGTAACTTTGAATATAATTGTATGACAACAATCTCATCATAAATATTTTATGTTATTGTCTGTTTTATCGCTAAAATATTGTATATAAATGTGTTCAATTTTTCACTCAGGTAAAAGTGTATTTATATTTTATAATAATATTTTGGTTTAATAATAATAAATCTTTGTCGTCGTTGCTAGATTGTGTTGGACTCTGTTAGAGTTAAAACGAACGCAGGTCATAGTTTCTAGGACCTGTTTAAAATAAATTAGAAAACTTTATTTATATCAGTCTAACGACCCGGTTCAAAAGGCTGGTTAGTGTAGTGGGAAATAGCCAGCCAACTGCTCCTTAACTGGATAAGATTAGGTATAGGTATTAGGTATCTACGGTCCCTACGCCGAATAGGAGACAATTACAATTTACATATTTATAAAAAGTTAAACGAGTACAATTATATAATATGCATGTTTATTTACTTCTTTATAAACTAATTATATAAATTTGTATTTTGTTGGTAAAAAAAACTTCTAATATTATGAATGTGTAGCTATAAAAATAATAACAATACTTTTTGTTTAAATTATTATAATGAAAATTAAATTAAATTAAATACTATTTAAATTTTAAATAGTATATAGTGTATACCCATAGTATACATTTTATTTCCGATTTTATGGGAATAGATTTTACGATTAGGTCATCATAAAGTTCCCAATAATTGTTATTGTAATAATTTTATTATTAATCAATTATATTTTAGTCCATTATACAGTGGTTTACTAGGTAGAGGATCATAGAGCCTGCATTTCCGTTTCTATTATGTGTTCTTCTATTCGTAATATACTAATATTACCCATATAAAAATAATACTGGTACCAATAGCAATATTATTAATAATGCAATCCGTTACAATACCTTTGAAGACTGGAGATTCCAAATTTCATTTTTGATAATTATGTGTTATTAGTTATTATTTATGAGTATGAGATTTATCAGTGACTAGTGTATAATACGTAAGTGTACCAAACTCACAGTGTAGTTTCATAATTTAATTGAAAATATTCAAAATGCGTGGAAGAAAACCAGCTGTTCATCCTGATAAAATTGTTGAAGCAGTGCTTCTTTTTAAAAATCGAGTGTTATGCAGTCAATGGAATAAAAAGTAATTAAATTTTAAATAATTTATTAGAATATTAACACAAAATAATTAGATATAGCGTATATAACGTATTTAGTATATAAATTGATTTATTTAAAAAATTTTTTATATCTAGTCTTATAAAAATAAATTAAAATATATATTAAAAAAATAATAGTACAAGGGAGTAGCCGAGGGGCTAAGGGGGCTATAGCCCTCCCCATTTTTCGTGTATTTTTCTTTTTAAGCCATATTCATTGGAGTTTATTCCTAATAATTATTATATTTTATATTGTATACTATCTAATTTTACATAAATATAAATGTTGACCCATTTAACATTTTTTTAGTCAATTTTAAATTCTGAGTGGAGCGATGAAGTATTGGTTTTACAATGATGTTTTTTTTTTATGTATGTATACAAAAATTCTATCAGGAGTGCTCCGATCTTTAAACTCGTACCCACTTTCTGGTAGCAAATTACATCTAGTTGGTACTATTTTTAGGTTATTTTTCGATTTTCTCAATAGCTTTTTAACGCAACGGAAAAGACTACCGAATCAGACTGCTATAATTTATTTTATAGCTATTTTTAGACTTTTTAAGGGATTTTATATATTACGTAACTACGCCAATATCGAATATAGATATTTCGCCGTCTGGCATTGTATCAAGTTTCCAGGTCTTTAAACCGAAAATTAACCCTTTAATTAATTAATTACCCCAAAATCTAACAATAAGTATATATATAGGCCAAATTTAAAATTAAAACTTTGAACATTTTTTGGTAGTTGTATAGTAATAAGATACATTTTTTTTCAACATTTTAAGACTGTAAGATAACTATTTTTAAAATTACGGTGAAATAACTATATGTAATATTGTCAAAATCCAATTTTAGCGGTTTTTCATAATTTTTCGATAGTTTTTTCCGTCATGTAAACAAACTATTGAGAAAATCGAAAAATGAATTTTCAAAGTACCATAAACATATAATTTTTTATTCTGTAAACAGAATTTCTGCCAGAAAGAGTGCACCGATTCTTACGTATAGTACCTTTTCTTTTAGCAAATTCGATCAAGATGGTATTTTAAAGAGGCCATTTTTCGATTTTCTCAATAGTTTTTAAACGCGACCCGAAAAATTACCAAAAACCGCTAAAAATGGGATAATTTTCAATATAATCATCTAATTGACTTGAAATGAACAATAAAATTGTATCTTTGTATTATGCAACTATATAAGAGGGTTAATTTTCGATTCTAAGACCTGAAAATTTAATACAATGTCAGATGTATTTTGCTATTATTATGAAATGGATATTAAATGTACTATATACAGCAACTGCTCTCGTAGCCTAGTAGTGTCGAAAACCTAAATTGTATAGATTTTCATTATTAGATGGTTCTTACTTCTTAAAAGTTATAGTCATACAACCCAGAAAATCGAAAATTTTTCTAAATGTGTGTTTTTACTTTGTTAAAATTGTTAACATCGACCTTTAAAAAAAAAATGTTTTAAGTTATATTATATAGTTAATATATAGGACATATAATCAGAACTTATATTCCGTACATACTTTTTGATTTATTAATGATAAATCGAAAATAACCAGTTTTTTCAATATGCATTTACATTTATATTTACAAAATTATAAGAATTATATAGAATAACTAATTATAGAAGAAAAATGAAAAAATGTCGCTATGCTCACTCGAATAGTTTCAATTGAAAATATACCCGGATTCAGTGGCAGCTCTAGAAATTTTAATTTTGGGAGAGGCCAAAATTGAGTTGATAACCTTTTTTTTTTTGCTCTGCCCCGATTTGTTATGGAAAACCAGGTCGGGTAGGTAACAGGAAAAAGTAAAAGCATTTTGGATATGTAAAATATGATTTTTATTATTTAATAAAAAAAAAAACCCTGTACAATTATTAAATACGGATTTTTGGACTATAAATAATTATAAAAGCTAAATACACTATGTTAAATATGATTGAATTAAAAACTATTATTAATAAAAAAGTACCTATGAATTTTTAAATTTTTGACAAGATGTAAAGCATTGAAAAAAAATTTTTTTTTCGTTTATCATTAAATGTAAAAGTAAGTACGTAATATAAGGTCTGATTATACTATAGACTTTTATGTAAAATATCATGTAACTTTTAAAAGAATAGTTTAAAATAGTTGATTTTTGACAATTTTAAACAAGAATAAAAAAACATTTAAAAAAAAAGGAAGTTCTCGATGTTTGTTTTCAAAAAGTAAGTACGAGGACCAGTTTTGAAAACTCCATAAAATTTTCGGTCAAAAAACATAATAAAAATTAATAAAAAAATCGTTCTGGTACTAAACTATATTTATACCAAAACTCCCGTCTTTAATACTATAATATTATCCTATCGTAAATTCATTGTCGAAAACTTAATATTAATAAACAATTAGTCTATACCTTTAATCCCAGATAACCTGTACTCACTATACATATATATATACTTACCTACTATATATATCACTATATAACTATACGTAATAATCATGCAAAGGGTTTTCCTTTATTCTTATTTTTTAGTATTTTTATTATTTGAGTATTTTAAACGTTATAGATAGACACCTGTCAAAAAAAGTCCTTGATGCGAGTTCTATTTCATCCTATCTATATGCAGACGGTTCAGACGACGGGTTTTTACGCCATGACTCTCATCTATTTGTTATAAACAATATTTTAGGAAACTTAAAATAACATATAGATCCATATTAAACTATTAATAAAATTCCAATCTTAAAATAAACTGTTTTCGTCAAACGCATGAAAACAACCTTACCCTCAATAAAACCAATATGATAATACTAATCGATAGGTTTACTCTTCATAGTTCCTACTAACTATATCGACCTCTCTGCCTTGGATGTACCCAGTACTTACTTGTATATAGGAGAGCTTAGTTTTAGTTAGATTTAGTTTTGTATTATTTGCGTACGGACATTAGCCCTTACCTTTTCACCAGACCAACAACGTGTGTAATATTAATTATAAATCTTAGGCAGTTTCAACTTTATCTCCAAATTTTGAGTGTTTAATTTTGACACATTTTAAATTAAATTTTAACACATTATTTTTACTAACATTTTACTTAACAATAAATACTTATAATCAACCAAACGTATATGTAAGTGTATATTAATATAATGACATAAAGTGGACAACTGAATTCTAAAGTAAAAGTGTAGTGCACTAGTATTCCAGACACTAACTCACCAGCTCATTACACTATGGACGCCTATCCCCTACAAATCCTTTAAAAGAAGTGCCCCCTAAAGCTATTTTGGATATAATCCACTAATTTTTGACCAAAATATATAGAAATACAATTAAAAAGCATATTGTACCATAAAATAGATTATTTTTTTTCATTATATTTTGAGCAGAACGAGGAAATAGTGGTTTTACAATAATATTTTGTTTTTTTTGTAAACAATTTTTTAAACAGAAGTCTTGATCCAATCGGTACTTATAACCCCTTCTCCCCCAATTATTCAGTAGAATATTTGATCAGGATGGTAATTTAATGAGATTATTTTTCGATTTGTCGACATTTTCGATAAATATTTAAGAAAAAACTATGAAAAAAATAGCTGGGCATTGAATAAAAATTGAAACCAACATCACCCTTTCATACCCTTAAATTTAAAAACGAAATTGTAATATACATTGTGATTTTGTATATTATAATTATATATAAATATAATAATATAATACGAGTACCTATAATTTATAAATTATTTTATATTAAAAACTAGTGATATGATAATATAATATTTATATTACTCACAATTAATTATGTTTAGTTTACAATAATATAAAATAAATAAATTGATTTGATAAGAACTGTCGAACAAATCACAGTATATAAATAAAAGAAATTTTACATTTGCATTTATGATAGCACTAAGTAAATTCAATTATCTATGGTTATATGGTACCACTTTAATATCAAAATCCTTATTTATTACAGTCCATAACTTTAAGTTATAGACTTTAATTATTTATCCTAAGTATAAATAATTATATTGAATAATGAGTATATATAATAAAAGTAATATTTTTAATTAAACATGTGGTAAGCACAAAAAAACAAAAGTATATTTTATTCCCACCTTTTATTTTAAATAAAATTTGACTGGAAAAAACAGTAATTTCATATGTGCAAAATGACTATGGGACATGCGCTAATTGGCCGTGGACTTGAAAAAAAATTAATTAATATTTTTTTCCTATAGATTTTTTGAATTTAGTTGAAGTTTGCACGACTAATGTTATATCGAATAGTATTATTAAAATTGCAAAATTTAAACATTGTGAATAGATTACTAAATTATATATTCTATGTAAATATCAAAAGTGAAAGCTATTATTTTCGAAATTATGAAGAAATGAAAAATCTCGATTTGACAAAATAGTATTTTTCCTTATGCATTAAAAAAAACTATTGAGAAAATTGCAAAATGACTTTTTTAAAATACCAACTAGATGTAATTTGCCACTAGAAACAAAAGAAATTTGTAAAGATCAGAGCACTCCTTCTGATAGAAAATTTGTTGACAAAAAAAAATAAATAACACAACATTATACAACACAACTATTAGCTTACTCGCTAAGCTCAGAATCAAAAACTGTCTTTCTGCAAAGATCTATTATCATATTATGAACTTTATGTTGTAGTCACTGATAAATTGATCAGCTACATTTCTTAATAAACAAAAAAGCTTAATGAAATGTATTCAGCATTGTGTTTTGGTTATACTGTAATGCTATATATGCACTTACACAATACGTTGAAAAGATACAGTATTATCTGGAAAATCATTTGAGGGAAAGAAATATATCATAATTGCACCCTTACTTAATATTATTAATATTATATAACAATACAATTAATAACATACCTAAAGCTGTAGCTCCTTGGTTGCATGCATGGTTTACACTAGCACCATGCTCAATTAACAATCGAACAATTACAGAATGGCCTTGCCACGCAGCTAAATGAAGAGGAGTCCTATTCTCATTGTCAGTTGCATTTAAATTAGCTTTTCCAAGTTTTAATAATAAGGATACCATTTCACAATGGCCTTGCCAACAGCTAACATGTAAAGCTGTACGACCCTGAAATATTTCAATTTATACATTTAAATCAAATATTGTAATTTATTTTACAATGAAAGTGTGCAACAGATTGTTAATAAATAAAGTATAATAATTAAACAAATAAAATTTGTTATAAAACAGTTATGATTTAAAATATTTTGTAGGCATTAAAATTTTGTCATTATTTAAATTCAGAAAATTTAAAATATCTTATATAAAAATTTCATAAAAATAAATGTAGAAAAAAGAATGATTTAATAAATTCTGTGTGAAAGATTATACAACAAAAATTATCAATTAAGAGGACGCTACCCACACGTTTGTTGTCTCCGTCTTACTTACACATAACATAGCAAATCCACGTACTACATTCTCACTACAGTTTATTTATAATTAATATTAGAGTAAATTTACCTATTAATTATCAAATATGTAGAGGAAAACATAAAGTATACCGTAGCGTGGAGTTTTTTTATTTTTAATGTGTTGACTGCGGCATGAGTTGATCTGGAGTGATCAAAGGATCACCCCAGAGTGGACATTTTTTTTGCAAAATAGGCTAATTTTGCCTTATTTTAACTATATCATGTTTTGTTTTTACTAATTTATCGATTTTTTACTATAAAACCATTGTCGACGTGTAGTTGACATCCGCATTACAATAGAGTGTCTCTTCTTGTAGGCGGATGTCCACAGTAATTTTTATTATTGTTTCGTCCACACTAATGTCAATAAATACTAATACATTTTATTTACTATACAATTGTATAATATTTTTAAATTAATTAATTTTAAGTTAGTAAAATAATAAAATATTCTAAATGTATTTATAACCACTATGCACACTCTGTATATTTACATATAAGGAGGCTTTAGTTTTTTTTATTATTATTATTATTATACATTTAATAATAATAAAAACAATAATAATACATTGGTATAATTTAGAAATTCTACTGGAAATTGAAATAATATAATATAATACAATGTGTAAAAACATGTATAAAGTATATACCTATATTATATAGTATATTATACCATTTAATAATACGTATATCACTATATCACATTATAGATAAAACACATATTAAATTTATAAGAAAACATAATAAATCTCAAAAAGTTGACAGGTGGATATAATAAAATATAATATGATTGTTATTGATATATATATATATATATATATATATATATATATATATAAGTAATGAGTGATATACCAATGAAATAACATAAATAAAATACCTGAAAACCTGAACGACAACCTATATTATAAACTTTAACTTATTTGTGTGAAAGCAAAAGATAAACCTGTCTACTAATTTGCTGGTAATAAAAAGATATATTTGAAAATAGAAAAACGATGTAGTCATCCGTCTCCGAGAACAGTATAGATATGTCGACTACTCGCCGACATCCACAGTCAACGTGTTAAACAAGTTATAGGTAATTAAATAAAATACCTAATTAATTTTGTTTAATGCAATAACTAGTTAAAAAAAAAAACTCCATGCTACGGCATAGTTTATGTTCTCCTCTACAAATTTAATAATAGATAAATTTACTCTAATATTAATTATAAATAAACTCTAGTAAGAATGCGGTACATAGATTTGTTATGTTATGTATATGTAAGACAGAGGCAACAAACGTGTGAGTAGCGCCCTCTTAATCATGTACACATATATAGTACATGTACATGTACATATAAATTAATATACATAAATTAGTTTGAGAAATAAAAGCATCAAGTTAATTTTTTATAATCATATCCAAAACTGAAATGTATGCTTTATAAAATATTAACATTTCTAAAATATTTATAGTTTTCCAATACCCAGTAAGGTATGTATAATATAAAACAAATGTATATGAGACTTTTATTGTATATAAAATATACAAACCGGAATAACTTTCCTACATAAGAGGAAGCTATAAAATACGGTACGGTTGGTACCATAAAACACGCTCACTAAGATTGCAAATAATTTTGATCACAGTACATTTAGAGCCAAATCACTTATTATGAAAATTAAAGAGAATAACATTTTCTAGTGCACATCAGAGCTTTTTTTCAAAAGAGTTACAATTGTTTAAATATGCTAAAAAACCAGTTCACTTGTAAATAATATATTGCACTTTATATTTGGAATAATGAAAAAAAATCTCCGAGGTGCACTCGAATATTGTTTTCTTTAATTTTAATAATAATAGGTGTTATGGCTCTAAAATCAATCTAGAATTATTTATTTGCAATCTAAGTAGACATATTTTTTTAAACAAAATGGTGATTACATAACAATAAGTGGTATCTTATAAATAACTGAACATATCCGGGTGTGTTAAAAACAAATCTTTTTCCAACTAAATATGGTGTTGACGCCAAAATCGAACAATTATATTTAAAATCAACAGGACAATATATTTTTTTAAACATTTTCAGGTTCTGGCCCAGACATGTGTAAATGGACCTTTAATGTGTTATTTTACTTTATATTATAACAATATATAATAACATCTATATAATAAAAATACATATAAAATAGGGTTTTATGAGATAATTATGAAATAATTATTTAATTAATAAATTATAAATGTTATTTATTTAATTACATAATTTATCTAATACTAAAACTAATATTCAAATACATTAAATATTGTTTAAAATACACACCTCAGAATCTGTACTTTCAATATCTGCTCCACCAGGATCGACAAAAAACTTAGCCATCGCTAAATGATTTTCAAGAGCAAGGACATACAGAGTACTTCGACCATCAGCATCTTTTTTGTTAACATCAGCCCCATGTTCCACAAGACTCCTAACTACTTCAATATGGCCTTCTAATGCAGCTAATCTATAGTTACACGAAAAATAAAATAGTTAAAAATGTATACATTTTATTCTGTTAAAATAATACCTTATTGCAGTTCTTCCATCATGAGCTTTTTGATCTGGTGGAGCTCCATAATTTTTTAAAAATTCACCAACTAAATCTGAGTGTCCTTCCTCAGCAGCTAACATTAATGGGGGTTTACCATCATTATCTGTTTGATCAATTTTTGCGCCACTCTCTAATAATGTTCTACAAACAACTTGATGACCTTCAAATGCAGCATAATGCAATGGTGTCCAACCAGAATTATCTCTATGTTGTTCATCAAGACCTAAAACAAATATAGGTGGAATATAATATTAACAACATTGTCATTAATTACTTTTAGTATGGAGCATTTAAAAAGAATAAAAATATATAAATACCTCTATCAAGTAATTGAGATACAACAACAGTATTTCCTTGTGCTGCAGACACACTTAACACAGTACGTCCTTCATTATCTATGCTATCTACATAACAACCCCAAAAAAGTAATAATGAAACACACGCTGGGTGTCCCATTGACGCAGCAGCCCATAAAGGTGTTCTTCCTAGTTTGTCACAATGATCAACATCAGCTTCTGCTTCTAATAAAATTTCGCAAACATCTCTAAAATGATGAAAAAGTAGTGTTAATAAATTGTAAAATAATAAGGGTATACTATAATCTCATTTTTGGTCTGTGTCCATAGAAAATTACTCTATGCAATACTTAAATTTAATTTTTAAATTACAAAATTGTAAATACTAACTTTCTTTTTTAAAGTAAGCAATTAAATAAAAAAAAAAAAAAAACGAAATTTAATCACTAATAACATTTTTACCTTAAAATGTAATATATATATAATATATATAATATATAATAGGTACTTAAACTCTGAATTTGACACCAGTGCAATAACCAGATCAATCAATTTTTTTCAAAATATAAGAAACTTATTAAAAATATAGTAAATGAACCAAAAATTGAAAGCATAGTATTATTAATATTGTAAAAATAAGATATGTATTAAAACTATTTTTTTTATTATACATATTATATTCATATATAATTGCTGAAAAACTATAATATTTAATTTTGATAATAACATTTCCAATAGTTACAACAATAACTAATTATGTTCAATTATCATTTTTGATATAACTGGTTATTGTAATCAACTTGTTAGCAAATAATCTAAAAGTTATTCATTAAAAGTATGTTAATGAATAATAATTTTTTTTTATGTATAAATATGTATTTTAATATTATTAAGTTATTTAGGTATATAGACGATTTTCCTATTTTTAAGTTTATGTGTATTTCGTATATGTTTCATGGTAATACTTATAAAATTGCTGCTTTCTCCAGAAGTATTATTTTATTTCAAATAAAAGATGAGAACATAATAAAATTAAGCTTGAAGCACCGCTGAAAAACCTTTTTTATTGAATGCAATGATTTCTTGTTACTTTTAAATTTAATATATACACCATCAGTATAAGACAAGTGTACTCCAACCCATATTGACACACTACAAGGGAAGTACTTCCACCCCTTACTAACTGGACTTGTTTAAATTTTTTTAATTAAATAGTAAACTAGAGATTATACCCATTGAATAATATATATTTACCACTTTTATGAAAAGTTATGAAACATAATTTCCCTGAATACACCTATAAGATAAGGTTACAAATAACCTTATCTTATGTTAAATATATTATATCTACTAAAGAATGTAATGAACTTAATAATTTTACTGTAATTATTATTTTTATACCCATAATATTCTCAATAAAATGCAAGGAATTCTATGAAGTAAGAATATATATAGTAATTGAAGGTGATAAGAATGAATTTATGGACTTAATGAGAGTGTACAAAAAGAAAAAATATGTGTAAAAAACCGAAGATTAGTTGATGAAAATTAACTGGTGAGAATGAAAGCGTTTAAAAAAAATCTGAATGATACTTTTAGTGTGAATCATGGTCAGGAATATAAATTAAATTGGAGAAAAGGTAACAAAGGAAGTTATTTGTAAGAGTAGGGATAGTACAGATAGTAGGGATACAGGTTGAAGTACCATGATTCATGCTATTTGCATGTTGTATACATATAAAAATAAAAACCCAATTTCTACAAAATAATTTGATTTATTTTAACAAATACGTATTTCGAAAACGATGTTTTCATCTTCAGTAACAGTAGTTGTTTAATAGGGTGTAGCGAATTTCTCTTTCTTTCGAATCAGAAATTTTAATACTGCGGAAAAGTCGCCTTACCATAACAGTGTAACTCATGTGCAAAATATTAGTCTTGTCGAACAATTACTTCTGTTTAGGGTTTGATGAAATTTCGGAAATTTGCCTAAAATAGTATAAATACCACTATATCTACTGAATCGCTGGTCTTATGACCAGAATCTGAAAATGAAAAAGGTTTCTTGTTTTATTACCTATCGAAACGATAAAGTGTTTTGACGATAGGACCGACTGTTACTGAGATAAGGGCGACAAAGCACCACAGTGTTAATACATGAAAATCTGTGACTAACTAGCAACTTTTTTACAAGGTGAATCCGTATACCGGATGGTGCTTAATGTGTTGAGAAGTCATCGGCTGGTAAATCTCCCTTCACTTCACCACGCTGGTCTATCGTTTTCCCCTTACCCGCCCACTACACTGCCGTGCCACTGTCACTGCGCGCACTTTCATACTCCACTCAGATGCGACAGATCTTGACAGTTTTCGATTGCATAGTGTATTAGTTAATAAATCATCTTTATTAGTGGTTTGACATTCTTTTATCTTTTAACATAAAATGCAACATTGATAATATGTCGAAATTTGCCTTCCGACAGAAATGTCCAATTTTTGATGTCCATACTGTAGAGCTGAGAGAGACTCAACTCCCAACCTACAAGGATGTTAATTTTAGTTGTCTGTATGGAAGACAGAAGCTAGGACAAGAACGGGGAACAGATAAAGAACCAACGTTCTTTGATATTGCTAAAATTGTTTCCACGAAGGCCAAGAACAACATCTCACAAAGGCATCTATTCCAACAATTAGTCTTGCCAGGATGCTACAGTTACTTAATTCGTATCATGAAAAATACGTCCAAATGAAAAGGAATTACTGTTGTGCCAAGAGAAGTGTAAAAATCCAATCAAACAGGGACACATTTGTTTCTTGGCAAACACTTTCTATAGTTTTAACAGGTAATAAAACAAGAAACACATTTCATTTTCAGATTCTAGTCATAGGATAAGGAGTTCAGTAGATATAGTGGTATTTATACCATTTTAGACAAATTTCTGAAATTTCAAGGGCAAACCCCAAAACAGAAGAAATTGTCCAACAAGACTAATATTTTGTACATAAGTTACTGTTATGTTACAGTTACTGTTACTAAATTTGTTTAGGCATTTTAGAAAATGTCTAGAAAGTATAATACCTAAGAAATATATGCCAAAATTATTATTTTTTAATAATTTATCTAAAATCAACCGGCATAATACATATAATGTTATTATGTATACGTTTGATCTTTTAAACGAATATTGTGATGACAATTTTTTTTTAAATAATTCCATAACTATATCTCCTATAATAAATTATAAAATGTAACGGAACGGGTTGTTATACTGTTTGATTCATACATTTTTTAACAATAAATGTTTAAAATAATTGACTAAAAATAGACTAAGTGGATTTTGTTTAAAGTACTGATGCTTTAAATTTAACCAAAACGCTACAATTTAAATTTTGTCCAGTGTAATTTTCCTATATTGTCTACTCAATAGAGAGACTGAAAATGTTGTATCCTCTTAAGTCATCTTATTGAATTATATTAATACCTATGGCCTTCAAATGCTGCAACAAGTAGTGGTGTCATTCCATCTTTATCTTCATGATCAACAAATGCCCCAGATTCCAACAACAAAGTGACAACTTTAGCATATCCTCCATTAGTAGGTGCACACAAAGCAGCAACACTTAAAGCTGTACGGCCATCACTATCTTGATGATTGATATCTGCTCCATTATCCAATAATCTACCAACAATATGTCCATGGCCCATGTATGCTGCAGCAATCAATGGAGTTCTACCATCACCATCAGTAGAATTGGGGTTCGCCCCAGCTTCCAGTAGTTTCGCTACAACATCATCATGACCACCCCAAGCTGCAGCACGCAATGCTCCACGGCCTTCACAATCAGAGCACTCTAAGTCAGCTCCATGTTTAAGCAATATTTCCACTACCTAAAATAGATATTATAATGTATAATTTAATAATTTGTTAATTTAGTTATCAAAATATATGGTATTACTTGTGAGTGACCTCCCCAAGCAGCTGCTCTTAAAGCAGTCCACCCTTCCACATCTGCATGATCAATTTTACAATCATATTTTAATAGAAGCTGAAACAACAAACATTATTGGTTAATATAATATTGTATAAAAATTAAAAATAAATAAATATAATTCATCAACTATGCACTAGTGCATATTAAGAAAATAGCAATTATGTGTATATTGTATATTCTTCTAGAAGTTAAGAGTATTATAAGTGTTATAACCATAGCATGTTTTGCAAAAAAAAAATTAAACAACAAAATAGTTTTAATAGAAACAGTGGCCAGCTACAAACTTTAGATGTACACTTTTACAAAACCATTACAAATTTATATAAATACTATTTTTAAATATTTAGAATCGCCTATTCATAGAAGGTTATATCAGTTATTTTTTATTATACTTAATAATACTCCAATATAATGTTAAATTAATCATTTACTGGCCATACTCAATGCAGAACGCATAGTATTATTAATTATTATTTTTATATTTATATCAATTTAAATACTTTTGTTTAAAATATAGTTCAGTAGTAAATACAAATATATATTAAATATTTAACTTGATATCAAATTGATGTATGATTATGATTTATTGCGTTATTTAAAAATAACTTCTATTAAACTACTAATTACTATTATACTATTTTAATACCTCTACAAGTTCTAGATATCCATGACGGGCAGCTATATTGAGGGGTGTTTGTCCATTATTATCAATCACTTCTAAATTTACACTAGAATGTTTTTTTAATAAATCATGAAAGACATTTAGATTTCCATCCATAGCAAGCAAATGCAGAGTATTTCTACCATTAATATCTACTTCATATAAATTTGTAGGTAATAAAGTATTTAAGTAAGACACTGCATTTTTTTCAGTAGTTGGCAATGTTTCAAGACCAATATTTGTCTCAACCTGAAACAATAACATTTATGTAAAAATCAGGAAACATAAAATCAAAAATAACTACACTATAATGGAAAACAATTTGTAAATAATTAACAAAAAACTTTACCTTAGTAGATTTTAGATCTATATCAGATCTAAAACAATTGTTAGCCTCTTCCAAAAAATTAACAGCTTTTCTATCATAACAAGGAATCTTCATACAATCAGAAATTTGAGCTCCACTGTCAATTAACCATAATAATGGTAATAAATTTGCATCTGGAAAACTTGTCCACGTAGGTAATGGATTTACTCTTGATAAATGATAAGCTAATTTATGAGTATCATCATATGTGGGTGGTTTTAAACTTCTAAATTTAGCATATACAAATTATTATTTTAATATGATATTAAATATGATTTATCAGTTATCGTCCATAACCACACAAACATGGGAGAAAATTGCACAAAAATCTAAGCCAATACCATACATTTTTTAATATTCAGATATATTAATTATTATTTACTATAAAGCCAAATAACAAAAATAATACACATATAACTTCCTATATGTATTTTAACAACTATGCTATTATTAGCAGTACACTCACTCAAGTATGTTGAATTAAATATTTAAAATAATTAAATGACTAAAATAAATATAATATTATAAAAATTATATGAATATAAAATAAATTATTATACATTGTTTTCTAATAGGTACTGAACAGTTTTATAATATAAATAATGAATATTAAAAAAAAGTCACCCAGATAGAAATGAAAGTTAATCCTTCAGTTCTTGGACAGGATAGCATATAATTATTATTTTAAATTTGAAAGCAAAGATAAATCATTGCATTCAAAAGACTAATTTGAGAAAAGTTCTGTAGGATAATATAATAAATTAAAAAATGATAATAAAAATAGTTAACCATGACAATTATAAATATTTTATTATTCCCACTATGTTTATCAAATATTTCTGTAGACGTTTTTTTATGCTTAAGGAAATAATGTAAATATTTTTAACCCGTTTAAAATACAAACTAGAATGAATTTGCAATCAGAAAGCTCTACTTGAAAAAACCCACTCAATTTTTTCTCACTAAAAAATATGTATACATACATACATACATATTATATAAAAAAACATATCTTAAAATCAATACCTTCCTCGCTTTGCTCAAAATTAAAAAATATATATATTTAGAATGGTTCCCATATAATAGCTTTATAAAACAAGTAAATATGTGCTAGAGTATGCTTAAAATAGATATAAAATATGTGCAATAATATGCAATAAAAGTTACAAAATATGTATGCAAGAAAAAAAAACAGAAGAATCAAATAAAAACATATACAAACAAAACTCATTGTTTGTAATTAAGTCGTATATATAAAACGTTTTATATAATATTTTTTTTTAGATATAAACAATAAATTATAAAAATCATGTAAACCATTAATTCACAACACTGCTAAATACTGTAATATATTAATAAAAAACTAACATAATCGACAATATAGATACATAGTCACTATATGCATAGTCATATAATAGCAATCACAAATCTAAATATTTTTTTTTTTAATAATATAAATAAGTAAGTTATAAGTACTGGTATATATCACAAAATAATATATATAAATTACACAATAAACATGATTACCTATTAACTAATTAGAGAAATCTGCATTTAGAAACAACATCAAAATAATTGTATTAACCAGAAATAAAAATACACAGATTTAGTCGCACAGAGATAAATAACAGCGGTTATAACACGCACAACGGTCTACCAAATAAGATTTTCGCTGTGTAACTATAAAAATATGATGATATAAATGAAAATTAATAAATAGCAAAAATGTAAAAAACCTTGAATCTTAATTCAAGCAAAAATATGCACTAACTTTTGTTAAATTCCTTTTCGTATGAAACAAATATGTAGCTTACTTGGTTATAATTTCAAGTTGAAAATAAATATGCAAATTCTATGAATCTTGAGCTTTGTTCATCAGTCATTAATTAATTTAACACTTAACTAATTAACACTTTTTAAATTTGCATTAATTTATTTGCTAGATTATTGACATAGACAAATATCAAAACATTAAAAACATATTTAAGAAGCAGTGGAATAGAGAAGTACAATAAGAACACATAATAGATGTTGAAAATGACATACTACAATACTTTTTCACTTTGAAACATTTAAAATTTAAATGGGAAATATTCATTATGTTTAAAAAATCGAAACAAGAAAACTATTATATAAAAAAAAAAAGTTGATTTAGTTTTAACAAATAAGGCAAGGGAATACAAATCTAAAAATATGAATAAATATAAAATTGAGTGTACCAACAATTTTCTGAAACAAATTTTATATATAGTCCGAACTATGATAAAAAAAAATCACCCTGTATGTGTGGTAATGGGAATCAAGTAATTTATTTATTTATCTATAAATAAAACATAAATACCTAAATGTATAATGAATAACGAGCATAGCATGTCCTTCATTTGCGGAGCATAAAAACCTTCTTGTACAATGTTTAACATCAAGAAACCATTCTCCAAAACTATGATGAAAAAGAATTGTCTTTGAATCTCTTGGCAATGAAAATATTCTTCTTAATAGATTAAACCGCTTATGAAATTCTTCAACAGACATGTATTGGTATACAGAATGTATAATGTTACTCAACTGTTCTTCAGACATAGGTTCAGGAGATGCTAAGATTACATTTAATAAAGGTCTTACCTAAAATTAAAATAAATAATATAATTTATTTTTGTAACACCACTTTTTTAGAAATACTTACTTTTGAAAAATGTTTTGAGCTCAAAAGTCTCTGACAAAACCATAAATATAATCCATTAAGTGTTCCAGGGATGTCTTTAATTTCTCGTAGGACTACGCATCCATCAGATATTCCATCTAACACCCTCTCCAAATAAAGAAAGCAGCCATTACTTTTTATGTGCAATTGATTTAACATTTCAGCTGTATCTCTACTCATATGTTGGCGTAATGATTCTTCAGATTCTAAACGACTCAATATGTACTGCTGTATATCTCTAACAACCTATAAATGTATAATGAAATTTTTAATTACAGTTTATTTCCACCAAAATACTTAATTAAAACAATTAATAATTGAATAGTAAAAAAAAAAATTAAAAATTAATAGGTAAAAAAATTAATTAAATAAAACATACTTGTGATTTACGGAGATCATCTAAACAAATTTTTCGAAACCCAGAAAACATGCGAGCAATGTTTTTATTTTGTCTTCGGGTTGTACAAATTAGCATCAACCATTGAGGAAATAAATGATGATGTGAAGCTAATAGCTCTGTAATAGTTTTACTTGTATTTTTTGATTTTGGATCTGATCTATCATTTATACACAATCCTTCATCAACTGAATCGACTAAAAGAAACATTGTATGTTTTGGTAACTCAAGATCGAGTAAAGGAAATACAACAGCTTTTTTAAATGCATCATCAGGGTCTTTTACTATATTGATTGGAGACAAACATTCCTGTATCATGGGATCAGATTTTAATCTTTCCCTATACGATTTAGGCAATGAATCAGATAGTTGTGAAACTAAACTTTGAATAAAATGTGTAACTGATAATGTATTAATATTTTGAGCTTGACAAAAATGATAAGCTAAAAGTCTTCTATTTAATGCACGTTGCTGTCTGCCAGTTGGATGAACAATTTCACAGCACAATGCGGTTTTTCCACAGCCAGCACCACCAACTAAAAGTGCTCCACATGTTTTCCAATTGCTTCTTTGATCAAAACAATGTAATAGTTTTTGGAATACCCATTCTCGACAATAAAATGGTTTTTGAGATAAGTCACTTGAAGTCATTTTGTTTGATTTGTAATCATATTAATTGAAAGCTTCTTAACTTTTTTTATCTGATTGACCAATTGGATATTAATTTGATTTTTATTGTTAACATAATCTGCAATATAAAACAAATGTATTAGATATAATATATATTATATACCTATAATATAAAATATACTCATAAAAAATACAAAATAAGTATATTATACATTTTTTTAATATACAATACCTACTCTCGAAATATTGTAGCTAAATAATAAATGTATGACTGGTGTACAATATATTATCACAAATTAAAATTAGTGTAAGTACTTATTATAGTTATTATTTACCAAATCAATAATTATAAAAAAACACATTTAAGTATAATTTATTCATTTTTGTTTTGTTTTTTCTACTTAGTAATTAATTTGTCTTCATAATTTCAGGTGTGAACTCCCTGTTCACACAACAAACTATACTTATATTGAGCAAATATCATATAATAATATATATAATATAATATATAAATATATTAAAATAGTAATAAAGTTGTATAAGTATACATTGTAAATTATTGATTTTGATTCTAAATAAATTAAATAACAAAATTAATTACAATGAATAAAAGCAGAATACCTATACTCTGTCCCAAACTAGAGGACTTGTGCGTGAACAACCAAATTATGTACGTTTAGCATCGGAGTGGATCATCTACTGTCGGGTGCGCCGCGCCAAGAACTTGGTAACTGAGGCAGCTGACACACACACATACACAATCTACACCACTGCTGTTTCGGTTTGTAAGGTTATGGTTGTATAAACACAAAATTGCAATATCGAGCCTAATTTTTGTTTACTCTCTCCGTTCTTGTGAATACACATCCCTCGTCCTTGTGACTGTATTTTACATTTTTCTATTTCGTTTCAATTTTTTTTAACTTTGTTTTCTTGTCAACAATATGGAGGAAGACGCCATTCCAGATCTTCTATCACCAACCAAAAAAAATAAGCCAGGAAAAGTAAGAACATTATTAAAGTTCCCCAGTACAATGTGCCCCAGCAGTACACAAATAGGTACATTTTCATTACTACTTCTAAATTTGGAAACACTTCTGTTAAAGTTTCATCTTTGATAAATTTTAATATAAGACATGCAGGCGATATATCATAATGTTCTAATAAATTTATTTGTGTTAAAATTAATTTTCTAAAGTGTAAACATTCTGCTCTAAGTATCTTGGAATTGTCTATATTATTTGGAAATTTTTAAGCCAAGTTTTGACAAGTTTGTTTTATATCATGAACACTATATTTGTATAATGTTGGAATACAATCATACGTTTCAAGAACCAATAAATATGCTTCACACCTTATATTCAACTGAGTCTTAAACCTGTCAATTATTACAAAATAAATAATAATTTTGTCATCATAATTATAATTTTTGATAAGTCAACAGAATTTTTAATTAAATTTTTTTATAAATATATAATCAGTTTTAGCCATACATTTAATTTTGTTATTTGTTTTATTTAAATTAGCTAAATATGGCTAAGACGAAACCACATAAGAGGAAGCTATATCAATACTCTCCAAATGAAATAAAATTAGCTTTAGAATTTTTCTAAATTACTTTTATCCTTATTTTTTTCATCTGATATAAATAATTAACAAGCTGTAGGTACTTCACTAAAAATTGAAATAGGTTCAATTACTTATACGCATTTAATATACCTATTAAATTGTATTTTGTTGTCAGTAGTGATATGTTTTTTATATAATTAATTTTCTTTTCTTTTATATTTTAGTATGTTGGCAATCGTCAAAGAGAAATGTTGATCAACATTTATAAGGAGCAAATAAATGAGGAACCTGATATGTCAGGTGATATCAATGATATGCCGAAAAAATTGAAAAATGATTTCTGAGTATAATGTATTTTTGTTTGAATATTTATTTAATTATATTGTTGTATTTAACAACTAAATCCACTTTTATCATAAATATAAAATAATAATAACAATTATTATATTTATATCAAATAAAAACAGAGAAATTATGGTAATTTTTTTTCAAAAATTTTTTTTAAACGAGTAAAAAATGATTAAGAATATGTTTTTTTATAATAGATTTGTTTACAGTTATTGTTAAAAATTCTAATCATTATTATTTTTATTAAATTATTTAAATTCTAATATATTTTAAATATATAAAATAAATTATCTAAATTCAGATTTAGATAATTTAACAGAAATAATAATGAATAGAAATTTTAACAATAAGTGTAAAAAAATTTATTATAAAAAAACATTTTTTACTAGGTCATTGTTAAAAAAAAAAATGACCATAAATTCTCTGTTGTTATTTGATATATAAATAATAATTGTTCTCATTATTTTATATTTATGATAAAATTAGGTTTAATGGCTAAATACGACAATATAATTAAATAAATAATCAATAGAAAAATATATTCTACTCAAAAATAAAAACCATTTTCTTTAATTTACAATATAAAAACAACAAATTTAAGAATTTACTATTTACTTGATTTTATTTCTGTCTAAAAACAAACATATAATTTGTTTTATTACTAAGTATTTTTTACGTAAAAGTAGAATATATAATTAAAGTTTAAGAGAACGTGATGATATTTGTTATCTCTGTCTAACTAATTATTGATAATACATATACAAAATTCACCATTTATATCACAACTTTGTCTTTTAAAATATTGGAGTAAATTTACTTATTATCAAACCTATAGACGAGATAATTATTTATGCTGCAGTATCATTTTTTCCAAAATTTTAATTTCAAAGACATTTTTAAATAATTGAAATTTAAAAATAGATTTAAAAAAAAAGGCGACACTTCAGCATAGATAATGATCTTGTATATAAATTTGATAATAAATAATAATTTAATGAAAATGCTGAACATAAATTACGTATATTATCACTTGGGCGGAAACAGAAAACGCAGTTATCACATAGTATCTCGTAACAAAATGATAGTGTAGCCAAGATGCACTCATGTAAACATGGAATGGCGCATTACATATGCCTGTACAATATAATGCTATTAAGTATAAAAATGCTGGTTTGACGGTCGATGTGAAAATAATATGCTGCTCCGTAAACGAGTGTAACACCAATGTAAGCTCACATAAGCAATACTCACCCCGTACGACCACAAGTCCTCAAGTTTGGGACAGAGTATATGTATTATGAATAATAATAGAAATTACCTATACATTTTTAATAAATCTATTTTTACTCAATTTACTACTCGTATATTCATATTTTAAACTAATCATTGAAACATCTAAAGTATAATTAAATATTTATAAAATTATTCTAACGACAAATTAGCAAGGTTATCACTTTCAATCAGGAGTTACGTTATGCACATTAGACATTGAACTCTTTTTATTTATTTTGTATTGATAATGAAAAAATTAACTATTTATAGATATATAGGTAAATAAGTACTTGATAATTAATAATTATTAATACATCAATATTTTAATATTTATATTATAATAAATAGCAAGTTTTACAGTAATTTCAAGAAAGATATATGAAAAGTGTGGATGGATGAAGTGGATATTAGTCAGGTACTTTTTAAAAATAATTGACTAATTTTCTGTCTCTAACTATCTAATGGAAAATAGGACAAAATTACATAATGCATAACTAAATATATTTATTACTATACTCAGATTCAAAAATATGACATCTTTGTTAAACACCCATTACTTACAAACTTTGAAAATAACAAATATTACCTTTGTAACATAATGTTTAACAAAGAAGTTACAGCATTTTAAGTTTTTAAGGTACAGTTATTTAAACTCAGAGTACCTTACTTCTTTGTTAAACAATATTTTTCAAAAAGAATAATATACAATCTACTTTATATAAAATCTGATGATAGGTGTTTCAACTTTAATTTTAATGTAGACATCATCATTTTTAATTTAAGTAGTGTAGTTTTGACATATTACTCAGTAGATGAATGGAGACTACAAATGTAGGTAACACATTTTCTTCAGTTTTAATTTAAATTTATATATTTTGCACTTCCAATTAATGGATTTTAATCTAACAGTTTATAAAAACCTAAAATATTCTGTACATCCAATTGACATATTTATATTATTTCTATCAATAATTAATTAAATCTTATTATTATTATTTTTGTTATACCTATCACTTTTGTACAAAGATGAAAATTATTTATAATTTAACCAAAAATAAAAAAAAATTTTTGAATAAAATATGCTTTATAAAATGTAGGTAGGAGTTATATATACATAAATATCATAATACTGTATTATACCTAGGTACATAGCATTTTTTTTAAATTTACACCAGTAACATAATCAGTTATCAAAAATATAATAGGCATACTTATTAGGTATAATTAATTTTTTTATTAACATATAATATTGTACTTTCTTTAGATTTAGTATTTAATTATTTTAGTTTAAACTTAATAATAAGTAGTAATAAGAGTATTTCCTAAGTATTTGAAATACTTCACAAAATGTATAAAATACTTTTTTTTACTAGATTTTAATAACAAAAATAGTACCTAATTATAATATCAATATATGTTATCTATTTTTTTCCATGTAAATGAATATAATAATACAATTGATAAACACATATTATACCTACCTATTAATAATTATAAATTATATGCAACTTTTAATATTAAAGTTTAATAAGTATTGCGTGATTCATTTAAGTAAAAAGTGAGTAAGTAATACTTAATAATGGAGTATTGAAATTTTCAATGACCAACTATTAATATTGTATTAATTTATAATCTTAATTATAATAATATTAATAGATTTGGTATTAAGTATACGTATGTATAATGTATATGTTACAGCAAATGTTGACTTTAGCCTGATAATGTAAACATTAGCTATGCATTTTGGCTGATGTTATTTTAACTACATAACTTTAATATTATCCGATTAATGTTAACATAAGCCAGTGAATTGTGGATAATGTTAATTTTTTAAATTTCATACACTTTAAATTTCATAGCTGGGAAGACTTTATTTTTTGCTTATTTATGTTTTTTAAGAAAGTATTTTAACTTTATTAAATTTAATTTCGCGTAATTTTATATTTTTCTCGGGATGTTAAAATTCCTAGTTCTAACTCTAGTTCTGTGATACCTATCAATAAGTAGGTACGGGCAGAAAATATCGGCCACTACCAAATGGTAGGTAGGTATACCTATTTCTTAAAGTTCAATATTATATCAATGATAATCATAGGCTATATAAAAACATAAATATATATACTATGAAAATACCGTTTAATATATATTAGAATTATTATAATAATAGATTGAATTACAAATTACAATAAAATTGCAAGATGAGTAGCTATTATATAGATCATTTTATATATGAAAATCATATTATGGAACTGATAAGGAAAAACCTTTATTATTCATAGGTTCCGGTTCTTTATTTAAAAAAAATAAAGGTATCAATTTGATTCTATTTCACAACATGTTTAATGGTTCCAGTTCTTTTAGGTTCAGTTCTAATGTTGACATTAGCCATGACATATACACCTTGTATATTTATAAAATATCTTATATCACTAACAACTGTAATTAGTACATTTATTATAATACAATAATATCAATAAATATAATTTTATCAAATTATTTATTTTACGAATAAAAATTATTATTTAAATTATATCTTTAAAATTGCAAAATAATATTCCTGTTCTACTAAATATAATTGAAAACAAAATAAGATATGATAATATAGTATAAAATAGTATGTATTATACAAATATACATACACAAATACAATTTACACTGACGGAAAAATATAATTGAACCTTAAAAATATTCGGAATACTTATAGTATTCTGAATATAGTATACCGAATACTATATTTGGAATAGTACTACCCAAGTCTGAAAAAATGTATACAAGACATATACCTAATATCTAATATATTTTTTAAACACTTGTGTATTTATATTATACACTTATAAGTATGTAGGTAATTGTTTAAATAACTCATAAAAAATGTAAAATGTATTAAATATTCAAATTACAAATATTCAATATTCATTCATTTCAAAAAATGTATTTTCATACTATTTTTTAACATATGATAATTAAATTATTATTTTTTTAAGTGATCAAATGTTAATTAATTTATTTTTTAAATTGTGCACATAATACTAATTTGAAACAATTTAAGAAAGCCCACTCTGCGATCATGATAAATTTCCAGTTTCTAAACATGTTTTAAACAATAAAAAACTATCTAACTAATCTAAAAAACATTATAAAATAAAACTATTAATATCTATTGCCCTAATAACCAAATCTACAAATATAACTATATACTACTAACAAACAGATACAACGAGGATATAAGGTGTCTAAACTTATGTTTAGAAACCTAAAAACCAAATTAATGTAGTATAAATTTAACAATAAATAACAGTTATTTTTATCTAATTAATTAATTTTAGTTTTATATGCTTTTATATGTAGGTATGTAGATTAAATCATGTATGAAATACAAAACCTTTCACATATGCAATTACCCAACACTGCAAACACCCTATTCAACATATTAATATTTAGTTAAAAATAACTAGAAATTTAAGATAAAAAATCAAGATCTTTTCCATAAACTAACATCCATTTTTTTTTTTAATTTGTTTACTATTTATTATAACCAGTGATGCATTGGTAAAAAAATTCATGAGTATACCCGATTCTAAAAATATTAAAAAAAATGTTTTTCTTGCATCGCTTGAAAATTATTTATTCTATGTATCACACTTATAACTTTCAACCATTATTTTACTACCTACATATTTACATTTTAAGTGAAATAAAGAAGCTTTAATTTTACATTTTTTTTTTTTTAATACTATTTGGATAGAAGAAATCGAGTACCTAAGTATTTTGGGACAAAGAGGTTATTTGATAAAATTTTCATTCTAGTTGGTAATTTAAAAAGGTAATTTTTAAATTATTTTAAATTGGAAAGTTATAATAACAGAAATTTGAAATTTACTATAATTATTTACTACCTATAGAACTATATAGGTACGGTTGAAATATTAAAATTGTATTTCTTGACCATTTTTCAGTGAATTTTGGCCTATACACTTTATGGATATGAGTAGTGTAAGATTTTTTTTGAGTAAAAATGTATTTGTTAGGAAATTTTCTGCACTCACACTCATGTGTATGAACCATTAGTCTTGGAACCAAGATTCTGATTCCAAGATAAACCAGTGTGAACTCATAGATTGTGTAATCAAAAATAACATCTATTGATAACAAGATATAATTGTAATAATAATAATATTAAATCTAGTTTGTACTTTAAACTATAGAGATATCATTTTTCAATTATTTAAATTATATAGTAGTTATATCTAGCATCATTTTTAATTTTTGATGTAAATTGCACCCATTATTTGAACTTAGATATAGTATAATAATATTGAAATGATTAAAAATTTCAAAGGTTTTGAAACTTTTTGGACTATTTTTAGACTATCAAATATTGTCAAAATTGTTATTACCTATTACCGAAACATATTTTAAAATAGCATACCAATACAATAAGAATAATATAGGTATGTAAATAATATAAATATTATTGAAAAAGTATAAAAAATTTTACGTAAATCGCAACATTGAAACTCTCAAAAGTAAAAATAGAAAAGACTTTGGAAAGAGAATATAAGCCACGTAATGGCTGTATACACCATATCACATTTTTTTGTAGGTAGGTACATGAAATACCACCGATTATACATAAAAAATATTATTATTAGGTGGGTAAGTGCCTACACCCCTTTATTATCTTTAACCAGGGATGACATTATACTTGTATAAAACATAGGTTTACAATTATTTTGTGTTTGTGATATTCACTTTAAATACAATTTAATGACCAATGTTTCTGTTACAAGTTAAGTTTTTTCATATAAAAATAGAATTGGTATAAAATATAAATAGTCGATTGTAAATAGGCAATAGTCAATTATATACAAAATAATGTGTACCTATGGTACCTACCAAGTAAAAAAAAAAAAATAGTTAGAAAAACAATGTAAATTATATTAAATACTATTAGGTATTATATACCTACCTAATAACATACAAAATAAAAATATAAACATTAATTTTATATCAACATAATATTATATACGTATATATACATAAAAAACGTTTAAAACTTATACAATTAAGGATTAAATACTATATGTTTTGTATACTATACGGTATTATACGTTACAACCCTGCCCATAACCAAGCAATAACATTATAATATTATTATTCCTAATTATTACATACCTACCTATATTACCTATTAGGTAGCTATATACATTAACTACACAATTATTTTAAACAAATAGGTATGTATAATTATTAACCTCGTTAATAACTATATACCCTAATAGTAAATAATAAAAAAAAGTAATAAAGTATCTCACTAAATCGAAATAAGTAAAGCATTGCATGGCACTACAGGTACTTAATAAAAATGGAAAATAAATCTCAAATACTCATACTCAACAATATTATTAGGTATCTAACTAAGTTTGTTTAAATAAATTATAACCTTATTATTAAGTTTTATTTTATAATAATACATAATATATTATATTAAGTCTATGCTGTTCTAAATAATTATAATAAATAGAATAATAAAATATGTATATAGGTACCTATTTAAAATAATGAATTTAAAAAGCCTAAAAAATTCCAACAAAAATGAGAGATAGGTAAGTAGAATATAATATCTACCTAGACAAATGAAAACAATGATCAAATTACATTATAGGTAATAGGATGTATTTATTTTTATAGTATTAATTATACTGAATGGATTTTGCCACTCTTTAATAGGTATATAGGACATAGGTACAAAAAATATTTTGTCCTTTTACTAAAGAGTAGGTACTGCATAGAACATAGTTGACTTATATATAAGTACCTACTAAGGATTTATTATTCTGACTTTAACCAAATTAAAAGTAGACAACCTACCTATCTACCTAGAATAATGAAATTTAATAAAATATTTTGGTGAAATAATCTGAGCAAAACTTTCATTAGGGTACCTATCTTGACTGTTAGATTTATGTTGTAAAGTTTTAATTTATTAACAAATGCCTAGTAGATACCTTTGAATTTTAAAAATTGTACAACTCTACAAAATAATGATACAAACCTACTAAAAATATTTTCAAATCTACTCCGGACCGTACTATGCAATATCTATCTACTATAGTAACGTAATACTACTAATATCGTTGGAACCTATTTATTCCAGGACGATGAAAGGACCGATTTCGTCTTTCAGTCGGGACGAAGAAGTCACGTAGAAACTGAGGGGAAGGTTTGCACAGATCTACACCATCTATGTGTTCGACTACTCGGTGGCTACAGACAAGTATACCTATGCCAGTTTGTACGGTATGCTTACCTCAGAGACGAGTGCGGACTGTAGTCGATAGCCGACGGTCAGACGTCTTCTCTCGGACTTGGTAATGAGGACGGTCAAATCTAAGATCGGACGGACTTGCGGTGCTTTCGGTGTACCTATCTCGACGGGTCGACCGAACGAAAAACGGTGCAAAATCGTACGCGAAATAATGCGTGTTGGCGACCAGCGTAGACACCTATGTATCACGGTTATACGAGCCAGCGAGTGGAGTAAACGAAAACGATCGAATAATATTATTATTGTTCTAGACACGGCAATTAAAAAAAAAAAAAATCAAAAAGAAAGACGAAAATAATAATAATATACACACACCAGTATCACACGATATCACACGCCGAGACAAGGAACCCCTTCGCCGTAGCCGCAGCGTTAGTGCATGACTGTGTGTGACCGTATGCGCACTAGTGCACTACGATGGTTTCCGTATCGGCGGCGGTATGGAGGCGGCACGAAGGCGGCGGCGGTCGTCGTGATCGGTCGGGAGGCGAGAAAAAAAAAAACCATACAAATTCGATCGTATAAAGCGGCCCGGATCCGATGGAGGCGCGCGTATTACGGTATACAAATGACAATAACAAAATTGTCCAAACCGTATAACGCGTTGTGGACGAAATATATTCAGGTTTGGTACAAAAATAAAGAATAAAAGATAGGTATAATATTATTATACTGATGAGTGATGGCGGAAGTCTATCGGCATCGTTTCTTCAGGTCCTCACACAAGATTGTGTATTATTATTTGACATTTGAAAGCAAAGACAGATAAATCTTTGCATTCGAAAGACGATTCTGTGCAAAGTTCGGTAACTAGGTAGGTAGCTGGTAAGTACATTTAAAAATAAGCACCTAACCATTATACGTAGGTACCTACACAACTTTATTTGTTGTTTTCACTACATGTATAAAACACTTACCTACTATACCTATAGGTTTAAAAAAAAGTTACCTACCTATTGTTTTCTTTACTCTCGAGAAAGGTGAAAACTACTGAAAAGGAATCTCATTTCTTCAAAATACAATCTAGAGCCTATCTAGAAACTATCAAAAAAAGATCTTTACTTCAAAATTCCTGTTTGGCTCTTACACGAAAATATGCATACCTACCTACAGACATAAAAAAAAAAATCTTAAAACCAATACGGATTTAATAACGTTTTAAATGCGTTATTTTTAAACGTATTTCGTGAAAAACATTTTGCGCACCGAAGGCTTAACAATTGAATCATCATTTGGGGGGGGGGGATTTGTGACCGCACCACTAACTTAAAAGTGTTAATAATTTGGCCTTCCATTAAGGGGACATCAGTACGTCACACTTGCATTATTTAACTGTAAAAAACGGTTTTGCGAAAACATTTTTTCTCTGGCTATAGATGTATAGGTAGTTAAGAGGATGCCACGCCTATAATTTTTATTATTTTATTAACATACAAACATGTTAGAAATCGAAATTAAAAACAAATTCTAGCTAACAACATTATCTAGCGATTGGTGTAGCCGATTTTTGATATAGGTACCTATATTATGCATTTGACACGTTTTATGAGCTGTTAAAATATAGATTTTTTTTTTAACTGCTTATAAAACGTGGTAAAATGAATAGGTATATTACAAATCGACTACATCAGTCACTAGATAATTTTGTTCTTTATATTTTAATTTCAATTTATTTATTCAATAATAAATGATATTCTCAACATGATATTAATGAAAAATACGTAAACGCGATTTTTAACAAATTCATTTTTTTGGATTTTAAGACGTAAACTTTAATACCAGGTTAAATATTTACACGCTTTTCCTATAATATAGTTTTGCACTTATACGATTGCTGATTTTCCCAGTCATATTTTGTTAAGAAAAAAAATAAGTTAGAAAACTGTGAACGTGATAAATTCTGTATGATCTCTAAACGTATTTTAAAAAACGATCTAAAAATATAATAAAACAAAACGAATTATATCTTTCTCCCTAGTAATCAAATCAACAATGGTCTTCAAACTATGTAAGTAGGTACCTACTTATATTACTGTAGGTACCTATACTAATAACTACCGATAGACGGATGGACACAACGGTGATATAAGATGTCTAAATTTATGTTTAAAAACCTAAAAGCGAGAATAAAATATACAAACTACATATTACTGTATAATTAACAATTATATTTTAATGATGTATATTACGCCTATCTTTTGTAAATAAATAAAATTTATTATCTGAATATATACTACGGATAGTAGGTACCAAATGAGTAATTTTAATTTAAAAATATCATCACCGTCAATACAGTAGGTACCTACTAAATTACATATTCTGTGTTTATTTTTTGTTTTAAAAATTATTATTTTTAAAATTACGACAAAATAAAAAAAATTGATTAGTACGGAACAGTATATTTTTACCGTTTTTGTGTCATTTTTGTGAAGTTAGGTAGTTAAATTCTAAGCTTAGCTATGGAGCTAGTATAGATAATTTTACAATGATGTTTATTTTAATTTTTTTTTCTAAATTCAACAGAATGTTAAATGACCACGGTTAATAAAAAATGATATGTATTACCTACCTTAAATAGTTAAATTTAAATTCAACACATAAACACGTACCTACTATATATACAATATAATATATTATAGGTATAGATAGATAAATAATTACCATCAAACAAACACACAAATATATATATATATTTTTAGCACATCATTTACAATTATAAATTTAATATATAATGTATAATTTTGTAATATTAGAAAAATTTGTTAAAATATAAAATATGATTAAAATAAAAGTATATTTCATTTTAAGTGCTTAAATTTGGCTTTAAATTTTGAAAAAGTATATATAAATACTACCTTCAATATTGCTTTATTGGTACTTAAAATACTGGCCTCAAAATATGTCAAAACAATATTGAATTTTTTCCAGCATACCTTTTCGGAGAGATTGGTGTTTTGGTTTTATTTAAAAAATTTGAATAAATTGTTTTAAATGTTAATGCGCAATACTTTAAAGTATTTAATAGATTTTTATATAATTTATACATTATTGTGTACCTATTAGGCAATGACTATTTTTTCTAAAGTTTTGTATCTACTGTATAAACATTTTACGTGCCTCTCGTGGAGGTGGTGCTACGTGCAACATGTTTCCATAGCCCATTTTAAAATTTTAAAACAACAATTGTTAAAATTATTATTATAATTTATGTACCTACAAATGTCTATTATTTAAAATGGAAAATAGTAATTAGATACCCCTTGAAATTGAATACATAATTTGATAACTTTTATAAAACATTTAATTTATAAGTAAAAATATAATATAGATAATATAATATAATAGGTAATGATTTTATACCTATCATTTGTATACCTACAATCATTAAATATTAACTAATTAGTTTCCTACCCATTTGTAATATTTCTACCTTATATTTTATATTGAAAATTTCAATATATTATATTATAATGAAAATTTGATAATAAATAATAATAAAATTTGTAAAATTTTTTGGAGTCACAAAACGGGAATTACGTAAACTAATAAATTAATTATTGATGATTTTAATATGACTACAATAATATACAACAGAAAATCAGGTGTTACATAAATTCTTTTACATTCCACAATTTGAGGCTTTGCATTTTGAGTTCATAGATAATGTTTGGATAATCTATGTTCAAGTATTAAATTATATTCATATTTTATATCTAATTATACAAATACATACCGTAGCGTGACTCCATTAAGTATAAAATGTACCTAATAAATTGTATGAAATGTAATATGTAATTAATTATACAAATGTTATGAGTTTTGACATAATAGTGTACCCATCATGGAAACTAGGAATAATCATAGCTATATATATTATCATGACAGTTAAAATAAGGGGTTACAAAAAAATTTTTTTTACGAAATTATGAAATATGAATAACACACATGAATATATTTTATAGTGCACTGCAGTGCATAAAAAATAGTCACTGGTATTAAGTATACTTGCAAATAAATATAAAATCTATACAAATATAGAAAAATTAAAATTTCAAGATAATTTATTAGAAAAAAAACAAGCTATATAATAGGTATACCTAAACAATATACTTAATAATATACCTGTATAATTTACTTTCGGCATCGGTAATTATATATATATATATCATAGGTAATTACTGTACCTAGTATTTTCAGATATCACCCATTTTTATATTTACATTTTTAGAAAAATACTTTGATATATATTATACTTCACAATAAATATTTTCAGTTGTATCCATGGTTTAAATATATTTAAACCATGGTTGAATCTTATCATATTTATATATCACCGATTATTAATACGTTAGGTACCTACTTTACTTTTAATGTTTACACATATGTCTATTTTGTTAAGCACTATAGATGTTATGCCTCCTTCGCAATATACGAATATTATACCTTTTTTGATAATACCTAATACAATTTAGGTTACTGAATTATATACACAGATGCATTAAAAATTCTGAAAAATTCTCTAATTAATATCATTTACGCTTCAAAAATGCTCAGATATTATGTAAGTAGGTATACAATATGTCAGTTGAAATGCAAATTTTTATATTATTAAATAAACAATTTATACTTTTTTGAACGATCATTTTGGCGAATCTATGATTATTGGTTAATCATCACTACATTTATTAAAAATTATCGAGGAAGAAATATGTTCAGAGACGGATTTATATCTATAGGTAGGTACTATATGGCTATACCTACACCTAGCCTGTTTTTTTCAATCGCATAAATAATAATAGCTGGATATTTATTTCGAAGTAATATGAAATTTTGGAATAAATATTTAAACTCATTTATACTTTATCGTTTATAGTATTTATGTAATAATTGTATAATCATAATCAATTGGCATGAATAGTATACGGTAATGTGAGAACGATAAGGTAAATTAACTAAAAATAAAAATTCACTATAAAAGTCCTATCTACATTTTTTTTATCGCATTAAAAATGTAGTGATTCATGAAATCATAGGCAATTTAATGTATGATATAGTATAATATTATACAGTATATTTAAAATATTAATTGTTTGTTTAATAAGTTTTAACATACAATAGCTAAAATTTATAATTAAAAAGTATAAAAAAGTATAGATAGGTATATGAATGTTGTACATATTATTGTAGTATTTGTACTACCTACTTATTATAACTATATAATATGTAAGTAGGTAATGCGGTTTTGCATTATAATAATATAAAATCATGAATTATGACTAATTTATATTTTATATTTTGAATTCTGTAGTTATTTAATATAAGATAGCTTGAATGAAGAATATTTATTTTCACGATTTAATACACATGTAACCATACCTAATAGAAAATATAGGCTATCAAAAGATAAAAGTGTACTTATAAACGTACCAAGGTATTATTATCAGGGATTTATTTCAGGATTTTTATCAGGGGCGGACTGGTCCACCGGGACACCGGGAAGATTCCCGGTGGCCTGGTATAATTATTAACAAAATGGCCCGTAATTAATTTTCCATTCGAAAATCATTAATATTTAAAACAACTCATACTATATACTAAACATGTTAGTACGTGTGTTTCTGGAAGTATTTGACAATCAGATCAGCACGAGAAATGATTATTTCACTAAATTTTATATTTTGAAACATATAAATATATACGAGTAGGTACCTATACGGCTATACCCGCACGATCTTTTTGACGTGTGTGAAATACGTTTTTCTAGTTTTTTTTTTGTATGTTTTCTATTAAGAAAAAAAACCTACATTCCCGTGTTTTATAAATACAACTTTGAGTACCTTAAAAAGGTAAATATTTTTTTTTGACGTGTGTGAAATACGTTTTTCTAGTTTTTTTTTGTATGTTTTCTATGAAGGAAAAAAACCTACATTCCCGTGTTTATAAATACGATTTTAAGTAGGTACCTATCATAGATAGGTACATATATATTTTTTTTTTGTCATGTGTGAAATGCGTTTTTTTGAGTAATTTTTTATTGTATATTTTCTATATAAAAAAAACTTACATTTTTTTTTCGTATCTGATTAATACGATTTTCAATGTACTTAAGTTAGATAGGTACATATTTTTCACGTATGTGAGACATCTTTGGTTTGACCAAAACCTTTTTTCCATTTAGGAAAGAAACATTTT
>JAIPRL010001800.1:57684-73004 GCA_025469235.1 Pemphigus obesinymphae | reverse complement strand
TAATAAATTGTAAAACTTTAATGTTCAATGTACATTTTAATAAAATAAAATTTCAACAGTATTATCAAAAGTAAGCATTTTAAATAATTTTTTGGAACCGATAAAAATACTAGTATTAACCGGAACCAGAACCGGAACCCTAACCCTTAATTTTTAAAAAACCGGAACCCGAACCTTTAAAAAAAAAAAACAGAGAACCGGAACCGGAACCAGAACCGAAAAAATTAAAAGGTACCAGTCCTTGTTCCAAATATATACAAATTTAAATCATGGATTATGGTTTCGCTTATTATGACTAATTAGGTATCTATATATTAATTAAAAATATTTACGAAATTATAATCGTAATTGTATACTAATATCTTTATATACTTAAATTAAATTAAATAATGAAAACATCGATTCAATAATAATAATTATTATTTTAAAATCAAAGTATTACAAAAAAATAATTTTAATTCGAATACAAATATCTTTAATTATTTCATAGTGTTTTAGATCTTCAAATATAGTTATTAACAATATTTGAATAAAATACACAAATATACGCTGTACCTATACAAATTTTGCCGTTTAAATAATAAATGATTGGCCCGAAAGATTCATTGTTCTTATATAATAATATATTTAATATGTGTATATCGTACCTACTTTCTATGGCAAAAATACAATACATTGGTTATTATTAAATATCACGTTTGTTTCGTTTAATACGATTTTCTTTATCTAATAAAAATTCATAACAGCTTATGTATTTTTGTAATTTAAAATCCAGTTTGTTCATAATGAATTTAAGAGATTCCGATTGTTTCAAGTCATGGCTGACGGCCACGTTGGAATCAACATTCACGTTTAAACCTACTGCAGAGTTGTTGTCATACGTATTTGGATTTCTAAAAAACGAACGTTCCATAAACCAATTGCGTGTGTCTTTAACGTCGTATATAAGCATGTTGGTGGACTATTCGACGTACAGGTTTACAAATTTATTGGCAGAATTGTTGGAAAACGAACTGTTTCGGGATTTTTCATAATGACAAAGCTAGAATATTTTGGTCTAAAGAAAATGTCGACACATGCGAGAACCCGATCGAAAAAAATTCTACGAAATACTACGGGCTTAGGCCAAAAACCCGTACTATGACGGCATTGGTAAAACCGAAATACAAAAATTTGAAGTGTTTTTCGAAAACTTGTAAACAGGTAAAGACTTCACCTGCAGTTAAAAAAATGATTCGAGACATTGAAAAACGGAAAGTTACCAAACGAAAAATGGAAACGGTCAATGCGCTTGATGATACTATTCGTAGTAACGGTCACAAAAGAAAATACATTGAAGTTGATGATAAGAAAAGGTCTAAAGGTAATAAGAAACGGCGAACGGTTGACTATAACGATAACGGTATGAACTTATCTACGAATGAATTGCAGTTGAAAAATATCCCTTGCCATTTAAATACTGTTGGTAATTTGAGTAATATATTTTTGAAATTTGGAAATATTGCCAAAATTCGTACTAGTCACGAAGGCAAAACAGCCAAAATTACATTCACTACTAATACTGAAGCGCAAAATGCATATCAAACTGTAAGAATGGTTTTTGGAAGTTCGCCAATAACGGCCGTATGGTTTCCCGATAATATAGAACTAATAAAACCAATATCAGTTAAGGACAAAAATATACAGGAATTTAATGAATCAACGTCAAAATCAAATTTGACAATAAATGTTATCATTTTGATAAATAGATTTAATAAACTTAGAATCACATCGCAGTCCGGGATAGTTGGTCCAAATTGCGGATAAAATCGAATGGTATTTAATTGTTTAAATATGTTATATCATTATGTAATTATTCAATATCTTAATAGAATTAAAATGTAAAATATACGCATGTCATGTGAATATTCATTACCGAGGCACAGAAGTCTTAGCATTTGCATATTATTTTGGTAAATCTTTATTAATTCTCCTTGTTTTCCTTTTCTTTCGTCTTCTGACCCAATTATTTTGGGGTCGGCCACCTTATTCCTTCACTTAAATTTAATTCTCCCTATTAGGTACATACCTCATCTCATTTTTAGTCTTCTTCCCCATTTTATTTCAATACGTATTCCCTTTACTAATCTTACTGCCTCTGGCTTCTTCCCTCCTTAAAATTGCCCGAGCCATCTCAATCTATTCTCTCTCATTTTTTCTACTATTGAAGCCGCTTTTATAAACTATCTCTTACGTACTAATTTTTTATTTTATTTTCTCTAGTCACTCCACTTATTCACCTTAACATTCTCATCTCAGCTACATTAATTTTCTGTTCAACAATCTTCCTCACCACTGTCTTATAAAGTTTACCTTTTAACTCAATAGTGATTCATTCGTCAAACAAAATACCCGACGTTTCTTTCACATCATTCATTCACACTTTATCCTATTTATTATCTTCCTCAAAACCATCATCCGTCTGTATAACGGATCTTAAATATTCTAACCTCTCAACTTCATCCATTTCATCCCTACTCAACTTCATTATTTGCCCTATCATATTCGACCAGTTTTCCTTTTCTCCAAAATCACATTCAATACATTATTCTGTTTTATTCCGACCAATCCTTATTCCTTTATCTTCAAGAGATTTTCTCTACTCTTCATGTCTTTATTTATAAGTCTTAATTTCCTCAGGACTCTTTTCTATACCAGAACTTTATTATCCGGAACCATCGTACCTCTGAACCACCCATGTACGTCCTCTGTTATTTCATCCATTGCCGAGGACCCGAAGCCAAATGATGATACACTCCTACTCTGACATTAAAATCCTCAGTTTCTCCTCGCGAAATCCCCAATCTTGCACTCGTCCTTTCACACATGTCCTAAATTACATTTATATAAACCTTAGGTATAATCCTTTCTTCATTAATTGGTTTCTTCAAGATCTAAGGTTCATTTAATTTATTATAATTATAATATTCAATATTATGTAGTTCATTATATTATGCACATTCATTAATCATACCATTCCATGAAATGTCCAAAGTTTATTTTTATCCACATTGAGAACGGGAAGTAAATTGAATTGCCACGAATCAGCAACCAAAAAGATGATTTCATTTTATATATGTGATAAATCTAAAATATTTCTATTAGGTACATAGAGAAAATAGATAAAAATTGCGCTATGCTATTGTGTATGACATTTGACAAATTGTGTTTTTATTTTAACAGTTTATGTGTAAAAAAAAGTTCGTTCATTGTATGCATATAATAATGCACGCAGATTAATTAAAAATATTTATTACAATATTTTTGCATATAATTTTGATGGCGCGGCTTAACGGCTTAATCAATATATAGGTATATTATAAAAAATAAGTTAATAACAATATATATTACAGGTATAATAAAATAATATATAAAAAGAAAATGTGCTTAGAGTAGGTAGGTATTCATTTGTAACCTGATATGATGACTTACTGTTGAGACTATAGTGGTTACCTAAGTATGCCTAATCTTTTTTCGGCATATTTTATTTTTTATACATTATACACTAATTTGATTTATATTTATATATAAAAAAAAGCAAAAAAAAAGGTCGCGACTCTACTATGATGAATATCATTCATTAGGTCGACTTAGTTAACTTTAGGGGTGAGGCGAGCTACCCTTCTTACTACCCCTTGTTCCCTTGCCAATTGTACATTGTGAGTGGGTTAATACGTCTTAGGTAGTATACTGGCCAGGTCAGGAAGTAGCAGCCGTCTAATTATACGAGTAGTAATAAAAAAAAAATAAAAAATGCATTTTCGGGAAAATTACATTTTGTCATTTTCGGTATATTATATCTATTTAATATTGATGTCCGGTTAAATACTGCGGTAAACGATATTTTTAAATAAAATTTTCAGGTATTAAAAACACGAGTTTACCTCATGAAAACGATAAAAATATAAATGCAGAATATTCCAACTGACAATAATATAATAATATTGTTTTCGACAATTTGGCAGTTACTGCACTTTGCCATATTAAGGCAGTAAAAATGTATAATATAGTAATGGGCGATTAAAAATATTTGGAAATGCGTGTAATCTGAAAAAAACTCTAGGTAAAAAAAATTTTGGGTTGGTATAACTGTGCCACGTTAAATTGTAAATGTCCAAACTGGCTCTGTGTGTGTATAGTCCATCGATTAGGTACTATAACTGCTATATTGGAAATTTTACGGACGTTTAAGAGAGATAAAAATCGAATGGCACTGTTCATAGTACAGGCAGGCTTTGGACACTATGCTAATATCAAAAATTCACGTTATCATGAAAATGTAATCAATGTTATCATTTAACACTGTAACAATGGTACAGAATAAAATAATCAGAATGGGTCCAATCGATTACGAATTACACAGATAGCATAATATACTGATTTGCCCTCCGATCATATTGTATAATATTATGTATATTACCCTCACAGAATACATTTGGGTTTCAACAATAATTTTAATTGGAAAATTTAAGACACAATATCACGTCAGATACTACAGGTATATATATATATATATATGTATATAAAAATAAACGCTGTTTTTTTTAAATTACTTAAAATATATTATATAATTAATTATTATAAATAAATATTTCACAACAATGTTGATGCATGATAATTATTGCGCGATCCTATATATATATATATATATATTATAATGAGAGACAATCGAATCATATACATAGGGCTTAACGATCATTATTATGGACCGCATATTATGCTGTAGATACTAACAATGATTTTTTATTAAAACAATAATATTATAATGATTTATAAAGATATTTCGGACGGTCGTAAAAATATTAATCCGTAAGTATATAAAACGCGTGAGTCGATTCGCACGCGTATGGTATTTACAAATACAATACGGTATATCTTTTCCACGGACAACCTACAATTTGACATATATTTTTTTTGAATTTTCAACAATTCTTAGGAACTACAATTATAGATGATTCGTTACACGTTTTTTTTTGTTTTTGTTTTTGTTTTTTTGTTCATCTCACAATTAGTTAAGCTCTGTTTTAAAAAAAATTTTTTTTTATATAAAATCGAAGCTTCGTGACAACGTATTTACATATATAATATACTTGATAAATAAAAAAAACACATATTACATAATAATATAATATAACTTAATGTACTGGACGTGCTTAGAAGTCTGTTCAGCACTGTATAAAAAAAAAAAAAATGTAAAAAACAACTATATTCTATATAGTGGGATTTTATCTTATGTCTTCTTTGGATAAGTCTAAGTCTTCTTCGACGATTGGGCTGTCGTCCGTCATCACCGGTATGATTCTCGTTTCCATCAGTACCCGTCGGTTCGACGATTGGTCCACGGTCTCCCGACGATCGTCGTACGACAACGGTATGTACTGTTTGGGACTCTCGTCTCGTTGGACGTTCACGACCTGTTCGGATGTCTTGTTATCGTCGAACAAAAACCTGAATACACACAGAATATTATGAGTATAATACGTCGTGATCATAAGTTACGTATTATCATGTGATAAAATCCTAAAATGTGGACGAGTTAATGAAAAACATTTATATTGAAACAAGTTCAATTAAATTAGCCAAAAAGTATCGAGTTAAAAATGAAAAATAATAATTTCAACTCGTTAAAATTAAAGTAAACATTTTATTTTTATATTTTCCACAATAAAAACTAGAATTAGAATCTATGATCTTCTTTAAAGTTCTTCAAAAATAACGTGATAATAGATAAATTTGCAAAATTTTAGTTTGTAAAATATTAACTATACCTATCCGTTTATTTATATTTGAATTAAAATATGTATAATAAGCTGGCTGTCCAATGTATAAATTGCATTGGATGATTTTATGTACATTAACTAAAAAGTCAATACAATATTATTTATATACAGTTTATATATAGTTAGTTAATGGCAAAAATAATCAACTACCTAATTGAGTATAGTAGTTAAAAAAAGATTAACTTTAACTTTAAAACTATCCATAGTTCATCCGAAAGGTACCTATATTTGTTATTATTATTTATTGTTATTAGTATCTAGAACTTTTGATGCCATAGAAATAAAATAAAAATACCTTTAAAAAAAATGTATATTTGAACTAAAAACTCTAAAATTTGTACTTACAATGACTTATATATTTGCTTTAATGCAGAATACGAGTATAGAATTAAACAAATTAAAATCAATATTGCCAAAACTGTAAAGAAAATGTATATCATTTAAAAAATCTATAAAATACATTTAAAATTAATTATGTTTTTTTTTTTTTTTTTATTATTGATGAAATTATGAAACAAGATACAAATTAAATAAAAAAAATATTATTTACGTGTCGGATCTTGTTAAAAACGTAATGTTTTAAACCTAGGTAAATATTTTTTTATATTTCTAAAAAAAAAAAGATCAACGAATTATAAAATGTTAAAAAAGGTGCCAAAATATTTGTTATTTTGTTTTATTAGTATGTAGGCTATCTGAAAACATATTTTTACAGCTCGGAAATGATTCTAAAGAATAATTCCTAAAAATATATAAATGCGTTGAAATCTGAGTCTTAAAATTAGTATATTTATCACTTAATTGGTGTGGTATAGATATATGTTATGGTTGCGTTTGAAAATACAAATCGTTTGGGGATTTTGAAAGCAAATAATATTTTTTCGGAACGTAATTTAAATAGTCATGTAAATTTTAGTTTTTTTTTAAAAATGCAAAAAAAAAAAAAAATGCCTTGAAATACTGTGCTTATATACCTTATAATATATATATATATATATATATAGATTATAGGTATACCAGATACCTATAATGATAGATATATAGATACCAGGTACACTGCCTATGGGTAGGGATTTTCATAATGAACAAATGAACCTTACGCTGTACGATTAAATAATATTGTAAGTGGTAAAAACCTTAAAATTTAAAATTATTAAGGAGTAAGTACCTACGATGTCTTAGGCATATAATAATAATTAATAATATTTCAGGTAGGTGTACGTTGGCACACTCAGTGCGCACGTCTACGAGTCATCCTACAGTTTAATACGGTCTGACCCGATTGTACGTAGCTATATATTGTGCGACCCGAAGTCGGATCACGACTTATACTCGTACGTTATAGGTTATGGAGATTACTTATATTAAAAAAATAAAAAAATACAATACAATGACTACGCGTTTGTAACGAGTTATTAGAATATATATATATTATATAGAATATTATGTTATTTGGGAGCTACTTATATTCATTATAGACACGTCGAGAATAATATAATGTTATTGTTTAAAACGGAGAAATTATTTGGTCGTGGTGCACGCAAACGTTTGTACCACACACAGACCTTACAACGAACGGTTGGAGGAATCTTTAATTTTTGAAAATTTTAAATAAATCACATATCGAATGATTGTCGATTCGGGACATATCAGCATCCCTTTTGTATTAGAGTTGCACAAAAAGCACAGATATCTGTGACTAGGATCAGGAAGGGCCGTGTACATGATGTGTTTTTTCTTGCGTTAAAAGGCCATTATAGCTTGATGACGAATATTGCACAAATTACGTAGGGCAATGCAGTGTACAAAACTTTTAATTAAATTATAAAACAAACAATCCGAGTGGAGTTTTAAGTCTTCCGAAAATCATTAAAATAAAAGGCCTTTTTTTTTTAAATAAATAATTCAAGTATATGCCTGATAACTTTGGAAAGGATTTATACAGATATTCCTTGTCATTTGATGGAAAAATGAAAATCGATCAGTTAAAATTTTCTAAATATTATCAAGTTCCTGTGAAATATTTACATTCAAAATAACTATCTCTAAAAAAAAAAGAAAATTTGAAAGACTTACAATCATTGCTAGTGCAATGAAGCCAATCATTCATTTTTCAATAATTTATTTTTGTTTTTCATAACATTTAAATAGATTAAATTGAATACCTAACTTAAAATAAGTAAAAATTTATGATGTTTTTTTCTAAAAAAATATTCCAAAATTAACAGTTCTACAATTTCTTATTTCCCAAACTCTAACATCCTTAGATTTGCACCTTCACATATAAGGGGTTGGAATATAAGAACCATAAGAACCAAATTATTGGACGGATTTGGAAATTATGGCCGGTTCGCATTAGGTAAATTTTTAATTCATATCTTTAAAAGATTTATTTTAATGTATACTAAATAATATATTAATTACCTAATGCATGATTTTTTTTAAAAATGTTTGTAACAGAAAGATTAATATAAGCTAGATGAATTTTTTTTTTTAAAGTTTTAAAAACCCGATCGTAGGTACATAAATAAGTTATATAATTAACATTTATATTGTTTATAGTAGAAAAAACCTTGTACAATAAAAATAAAATTTGTATGATATTTAAAACTTAAAAATGATTAAATTAATATCGTAATTTCCCGAAAACGGATAAAAATGAGATTGGTTCTTCTTGACGCAAACTACAATTATATCATATAGGTACCTTGTTATATTGACTGGGCTGGGCGAGTTATTTTTTTAAACTACAGTTTAAATTAGGTTCTTTTTAATGAAACTTATTTATTTAAGTAAAATAAGCAAAATTATATGTTTGTTTTAAAAAAAATTGCTACAGGTAGGTACTATACCTATATACTAGCATTTTCCGTACGTGAAACGTGCTTCGAGAGATGCATATTTTTAGGAAACAAAATATTTTTTAGTGTATAACAACTTTTATTGAAAATTAATGATCGTTACATTATATACATTTTGATAAAATTATTATTAATTGAGTTATAAGATTTTCAAAAACAGAAAATGTTAAGAATTTTAACTCAATTTCTAATAGTAATAACTATCAAAAATCGCCCATGAAAAAATTTGGATTATTTTTGATGCTTACAATTTTATAAAGGCTATTGATCACTAATACCACTGAATTTCCTAGAAACGCGTTGTCTCCGGAAATATATTTTGTTTCATTTTAAATAATTATTTATTGATACGAAACAATAAATGTTATTAATTAAGGTCTATTTTTAAATTACTTTTGAAATGTATATTTAAATGCATTTTTTAATCATATACTTTTCGTATAATTTCCTTAAAATTTCCTATATACCACCCCTTAAAAACTGAGTAGATGACGTTTTTTTTTTCTAGTAAAAAATATGCGTCTTAAAAATGCTAATACTATAGATGGTATACAGAAAATTTTGTATAATTGCATTATAATTTAGAATCCTTCCATTCGATATGTCAACATTATTATAATAATTACTGTTTTTGGGTTATTAATTTTTATGATCGATGGCGGGTTTTACTAAGTAGAAAACAAAATTAACAAAATATAATAACTACATTCTGTACGTTTTGTATAATATACTGACCTGGGAAAGTGTTTGAGCGCGCGTTGTGTGCGCTCCTTGGACGGCCACATGAACGGCGAAAAGGCCATCCGGGCGTACTTTTCCGCCTGTTCGATCATGTTCATCAGCTTTTGCGGTAACAGGTGAACGATAAACGATCGCTCGGCAGTGGCGGTCGACCCGGTGCTGCCGTTTGGCGTTGACGACGAAGCGTTACTACCGTTGACCTGCGACGACGGCGGCGTACCGTTACCGGCGGCCGAGGTGGTGCCGCTGCCGTCCGGCATCCGGTACATCCGGAACCGACTCTTGGGCCTCAGTACCGGTTCGCGGATGTCGCCGGCCGTCCCGTTGGCACCCCGGCCGGCCGCGACCACCTCGTCGTACGGGAACTGATCGTCGTCGGCCGCCGGCAAGTCGGCCGGGGGCCGAGCGGCGGTCGAATTACTACTGCTGGCCAACGTCGTCGTCGTCGTCTTATTCCCCGCCCGACCGCCGCCGTTTGTGAACCCACGACCCGACTGTTCGCGCCTGTCCGACGACGGGTCCAGGCTGTTGCCGGCCGGTTCCGTGTCGATGTCCACCAACGGCATCCACGGCACGTTCATGTACTCCTTGATGCCCACGCCCAGCGTGGCGCTCAGGGCGGCCGATCCGGCGGCTGTCGACAGATCGCCGCCCAATCCCATCGGGTCCCCATCGCCGATATACGAGTCGTTTATGTGTTGCTGACCGTACTCCGGTTGACCGTTACCGTGGTCCGTTTTGTCTCTGATGTCACCGCCGGTCTGCGTAAGTATGTACAATGGTTATTATTTATTATAGAATTACACAATGACAATAATACAAGAGTATGAAAACAGGGGATAAAAAAAAGAAAAAATGATTAGGATTCAAAAATTCAACGATAGATATTTTACAAAATGTCATAAGCAAAACCGGGTAAGTTGTTAATGGAAGAAAGTAACTAAAAAGAAATTCAAAAGCCTTCAGTTAAAATAATGAAATTCGGTCAGCTACAGTTAATTGTTCATCGGGTACCATGGTACCGATGGTAAATATATTGAGTTTACAAGGCGATGGAAAATTATTTTTGTATTCAATTTTCGATGAAACGATTCTGCAGATATCTGAGCGGAGCTTAAATTTGCTACATGAAAATGTATACACGTGTAACGATTGGATCAAGTTTTCTGATTGAAAAGTTATTTCTAGAAAAATAAATAAACTACATAGTTGATTAACTATTTATACTAGTATTCTTGTACTACTCAGCTCAGAATATAAAATATTAACTCAAGACAGTTAAATATAGTTTAACATTTTTATTTTCCATTGAACAAATTTGAATTTGAATTTCTAAAATTATTAAAACAATTGAGTACCCATTTACTAATTACTATATTTTAGTTTCAATTGAAATATATTAACAAACTCACGAAAATCGTTTATCCTTAATGTGTAACTTAACTAAATGATTGTGAAAAATTAACTGTAAAAATTAAGTTAATACAATTAAAATATAAATTAGTTAAGTTAGTTAGTTAATGGTAAAATAAATTAACTATATAGTTAAGTTATAAAGTTAAAAAAAATATTAATTTTCAATTGGTTAATGGCCACCTTTGTTAATAACAAATTTGATATAATTTTTATGGAAATAAATACTTTTGAAATAGACATTTTTAGGAATATTGTAAGTAACAATACATTTTAGGTTGGTGTTATATTAATACAATAAATAGAAAAAAATTCAAATTGATTTTCACTAAATTTAATACTTTTACCAAAATTTTCTTTTTATGAAATATTGATTATTTTTAGAAAATATAATATTAAATATTAATTTTTCTTTCGAGTTTCCTGATTTTAATAACCTCATAAAAATATATTACTTTTATTATTTTGATTCAATATTCTAATATATTATAAATGGTAAAAATGCAATAGCCGCAACGTGTGTATTTTAAGGGTTGGTCTATATTTGAAGAAAAATATCGTTTTTAAAATGTATTTACTATTTATTATTAAACGATGTTATATCTATTGTATTCGTAACGTTGGGTTTTGATGGTCCATAAAATAATATTATATTTGGGACGAAAAAAAAGATACCTATTATAAGTGCATGTAATAAACCCGGAAATGTGTAATTTTCGATGTTCGTAATGAAGGCTAGGTATCTACTTATGTTTTTAATTTGGGCGTTTAACGGGTTTGCGTTTTTTCAGTAGGAAATATAATAATGCATTTTACTTTAAGTAGTTCATACTAATCATACTACAGTAATCAAAATTAATATTGTGTTGATATTTTTGAGGAAAAAACAATTTAAAAACGAGAAACACAATATATTATTTGTCTATACTCACGTTGATCTGGAGCATCAGTTCCGGCAGGTTACAGTCACCCGAGTACAGCGGTAACACGATGGGCACTTCAGATTGCATGACTAGACCTCTCTGGCAAATGGATTGGCTTAAAAATAATATTGCAATTAAAAATTCAATTTTATTTCTCTGACCATAAAATGGAGACGTATTTACATTTTTGCCTGTCCTTAATTCATCTCCATACATCCTATTATATAGGAGTTAGGCGGGAAACTAGGGTCATAACCTCTCTCCCCCCCCCTCTCAAATTTTTGATAGTTTTATATTAAAATTGACTTTTATAGGACTTATAATCTTATTGTTTTAAATTTTAAAAATTTTGTTCGAGTCCAATTCCCTCTCCCTCTACAGCGAGGCTCCATCCTCCATTAAAGAAGTAGCTCTGAGAATGAGTGAAATTATAGACGAGTTTATACCTGTTACCGTAGCTGTCAGTGAGTATGAATTTGTCGATGCTCCATTTGGACAGCCCGTTGGACAGCCAACCCTTGTACGCGGTGTATGTGATCTGCACCCGGTTGAATCCCTGCAACGCGGGATGGGGTACGATGATCCTTTTTAAGGTCTCGCCCAACAACAGCGTTGCGTCGTCTTTACTGCAAATTATTATAATAATATAAATAAAATTACTGGATAAACTATATAATTTCGAATAGTATTTAGAAAAAATATACTCGAACAGACACTTGAGCAAAAAACATCATTTTGAATATATTTATATATATTCGAATGATTTATATATCGATGTTTAGTGTTGATATTTGAAGTATTTTGAGTATGAATTACTGCACAACGACCGTTACAAATATTTTATAAAAATTAGTTAACGTGCGTTATTTTTTTGTAATCACAATCGAATTTGTTCAAATCAAAATGTTAGATTTAGACATAAAATATATCTGTTAAAAATTTGCGGATAATTATTATATTCGTGATATCCAAATGTATCCTTTATCGTATACCTAACTGTAACAGATATTTTAATAATATTATTAACGATAATATAGGCATATTTTTGTAATATTTGTTTTTTTTTTCGTTTAGCATATACCCACATTATGTTACAAAGAATAAAAACGAAAAAGAAGTTAATCGAAACGTTATAAAATGAGTAGGCCTCGAAAAAGTATTCAAAATACGACCTAAGTGGCCGCAGTATCGTTCGAATGTTTAATGATATATTATAACAATATCGGAGAAATTATTATTTTGATCTATCCATAAGTATCACCTATATCTACTTTTACATTTTTCCCAATATATATTTTATGACACGCGATAAAATATCAAAGTGGAATACATATCCTTTTGCCTTATCGGTCGAATTTTTTTTTATGGTATGACAACCATCTTCCGAGATGTCTGATACTGAGTACTTATATAGGTATATAATAATATGTGTAGGTACTTACTTCGTAATGGTAAACGTTTCGTTTATGTCGAGCTGACCGAAAAGAACGATTTGTATTTTGCCGTAGCTGACCACCGGCAACGCGCTGGGAGAGTTATATATTTTCACTATATATTGGTGCGCTAAAATTTTGGACAAATAAAAATAATTTTTGAATTAAAAAGCATTTTTATATCATAAATGGATATTAATACACAGTCAGTATCGAAAATATCGTATTTTTTGTTAATATAATGTGCATTTTTCGAACGATCAATGTATAAATTTGTTTGATTATAAATTCTATACCCAACATAGGTATATATACATTCAAAGTTTCTACTTTCTACGTTTCTAGAAAATTATATCATATTATTGCTACTATGGGAAAAAGTCTACAAGTTGTCGGTTATTTTTCATGGCGGAAGTGGGAAGTTCAGATAGTTCAATTATTTTTTATAACCAATAACAGAATATTCAATCGTTTTTTTTTTTTTTTTTTAATATTTATTAATATGTATTTATTTTGAATCCTGTAATTATATAGGCAATCATCACACTTTTGCACACCGAGTGAGTAAATATTATATGTATAGATAATGGGTCAATAATAGTTGAATGAGGACGGTCGTTTTGTATATTGTACGCAATTATTGTAAATATAGAAAAACGAGAAGACCTTACTACTTTTTTTTTTTACTGTAATCGGACTGGTTATGTGTACATTGCAGTAAATAGCGATACTACATGTATATTATGTGTGACATTCAAAGATCAAAGAAATATGCTCGATGAGCGAAAAATATTTCTAGAATATATACGCGTTGTGACCTGTGGGTAATAAATGCAGCCAAATACAGGTATGAGATATTAGGTTAACTTTGCGTTCTGGAAAATGAAATACCTATAATGAGCAGAACGCATTTTGGACAAAATTAATATTGGTACACTCGTATATTATATACAATGTTGTTTAAAACATAAAACGTATTTATTTAAATTAAAACGAAATCAGTTGCGTGTTTATATAAGTCAATTTTAGAGGGAGAAATTTTTAAAAATTGACAAACAATAAGTAAAAAAAGAGAAGTCGTTTTCGGGGGGAACCTATGGTATAAATCAATTATATAAAAACCTCTCGTGACTTTTTTTTGGGGGGATTTCCCCCATTCCTCCCTCCACCTAGATCCACCCCTGACAAAATTAATACGATATTTTTGAAAACCAAATCTTAAATATAAATAGTATTAAATTATATGGGCAGGTAAACAGGTAAAAGGTATTAGGAACCTATAATTAAATTATTATTTGTATGCAGATCTTGAGTGTATCATAATAATATTTTGTATATGAATATGAACTTATATTTTTATAAATAAAAATAAACTTAAAAATAATAATGGGAAAAATACAACATTATAAAAATACATTTTATTATTATAGGTAATCAATTAATCAAATAAAAAAAAAAAAATGTATATCTATACTTATATATTATTATTATTAGTTAACTTATATTTTTCATTTAGTATAGGTAACTTTATAATATATTATATTATTAATTATATAAGATACTATATTCATAAAAATATATGGAAATTAAGAACGTTATGTTTTCATCCATGACACTATTGGAATGTTAAAACTTTGAAAAGCAACGTTTTTAATTTATTCCTAATGTATTTTGTTTAAAATGATGAGCGAAATTAAAGTAAATTTTGGTGTTTGCCAACTAGTAATATATATGCACATATCCACAATATATCCACAATATATTCTGGGCGTATTTTTCGCTCGTTGAGCAAATTCGGTCTTTATAAGACCTGAACCTAAAATTAAAACATTTATAAACTCAATCGTAATTTACTGAAAGAGACTTGTACAGATATATATATATATATTACTGATATTATACGAAATGACATACATTTTCCATTGTAATGAAGTATACACCTAAACACCTTGTGTTGCGCGTACCAAAGAAAAAAAAATAAATATTTTTCACGTAGTTGTACGGTATATATGTTATATATTCAATTATATAATGTCATTATTATTCAGTATAATGTAAAACATTAATTTAATGAGAATATAACAATAGTGTTTTTTTTTTTTTTTTTTTTTTTTTTTTTTGGGTATAATA